>CM042247.1:15325342-15472842 GCA_023566225.1 Romanogobio albipinnatus | reverse complement strand
ATATTACCTTAAATGTGTTATGTGGATTAAGTTACAAGTACAATTTTGTCTTGTGATTTGGGGAAAGTAACCGAATCAGTGACATAAACATTACACTACCACTGAAAACTTTGGGGTCAGTAATTTAAAAAAAGGGGGAAATGAAAGAAAGAATTGATTCTATGCATTAAATTGATCAAAAGCAACAGTAAACCCATTTATAATATTACAAAAGATTTATGTTTTAAATTAAGTTCTTTCAAACGTTCTATTCTTTAAAGAATCTTGGGGTTTCCACAAAAATATGAAGCAGCACAACAGTGACAGTAATAATAAATGTTTCTTGAGCAGCAAATCATCATAGAATGATTTCTGAAGCATCGTGTGACACTGAAGACTGGAGAAATGATGCTGGAAATTCGGGTTTGATCATGGTTATAAATAATTTTATATTAAAATGGAAATTTGTTATTTTCAACTGTAATACTATTTCACAATATCACTGTATTTTGATCAAATAAATGCAGCCTTGAGTATTAGAGACTTCAAAAACACTTCAATCAGTATAAGACAAAGTTGGTTTGACGTCGGACGTTCGATATTCGCAAATTGAAGGACCGTCTCTAAAGTTACAGACATTGGTATAGAGACAGAGAGACACGCATCATAATCTGAAGACCACACCCACCGGGGGGGGGGAACAATCAAACCATCTCCATTTACATTGTATTGTATTGCGTGAAGCAGCATCCTTGTCATTTTTGACTTATAACAAAAAAACAAAACAATGTCTAAAAGCTGATATGTGACAAGATGTACAGCAAACAAGCTCAAAAACCCAGATGTTTTTATAAGCTGTTGACCCACAAAATGAGCGTTTAAGGACACAAAAGTGGACACAAGCAATTGAGACAGAGCTCAACATGCTATGTGCGCGCCGTGTGTGTGTGTGTGTGTGTGTGTGTCAGCTATAAGAACGGCAATCAACTTACCTGTATAAACTGTGTAAAACTTGCAGTTACTATACACTCTAAAAAAAAAAGGTTCTATACAGCACCAAAAATGGTTATTCGTCGTAATAGGGGAACCATTTTTGGTGCTATATAGCACCATATCTTAGCATGTTCTGTATATGGTAGCGGTGCTATATAGCACCATATCTTAGCATGTTCTGTATATGGTAGCGGTGCTATATAGCACCATAGTTAGCGGTGCTATATAGCACCTTAGTCAAAGAACCGGTGAAGAACCTCTGAAGAACCGCTGAAGCACCACTGAAGCACCAAAATTGGTGCTATATAGCACTTAAAAAGGTCCCCCTATGATTACGAGCCAAGAACCATTTTTGGTGCCATATAGAACCTTTTTTTTTTTTTTTAGAGTGTAGTGATTCTGGGCATCTAGAATCTAAACTAAATTCAAAATGTATCACGCTATGGTGTGCTTCCTGAACATTGAACAGCGGTCCGTGTGAATTAGATCGCTGCGCGTATAGTGCGCGTCATAGGAATTTAACGAGGCTTCGAGGCAGAATTTTTGCCTCGAGGAATTTTTGTAATCGAGTTAATCGAGTAACTCGATGAATCGTTTCAGCCCTAATCCAAACCGGTGTCAGATATGACGCACACCTCATATATAAAAAAAACTGATGATACACAATTGTTTTAATAAATGTAACATTTTATTTCTGTCAGCTGGCCACATGATAACTGCATGGCTGACTCATATCTGCCAACATTTTTGGTAATTGTATGGAACTGTACTGTTTATTGTAAATGTTGATTTATGTACATGTTTACAGATGGTGGGTGGGAGCCAAAGGAATTCACAATCATTTGCATAGGCCTGAACTTGCATCCTCGTCCTCATTTTCATCTGCAGTTCCTGTCTCCATCCTCATCTTCCCTGTCATAATCCTCATCCCTTCTTTCCTCTGTACTGCTCAGTTTACTGTGCCCTGAACTTGCATCCTCATTATTAGCATTCTCATCTTCCTGTTTATTGTTCCTGACATCTTCCCTGTCACAAGGATAGTCTTCATCCCTTCTTTCCTTTGTTTCATTGAGTTTATTGTGCCCTTCACTCGCCTCATCAATTTCCTAATTTTTTCTCAACATTTTCCCTATCTTTGAATTAAAATGATCAAATATATAAAAGGTGTGCGCCATAGCTGACACCTAGATGAACACTTTACAGTTGGTTTGGATAAGTCATTCCGTTCAGATGCTATTGAAGTTAAAAATGTGTATACCAATCTGTTGTATGTAACTTTAGAGACGGTCCCTAAATTTGCGAAAATCGAACATCAAACCAACTTTACGGCAATCACTAACTGGGTGTGTCTCAATCAGCTCCCTAGTTCAGTAGTCAGGGCACTGGTTAGGGAATCAGTCAATGTGCTGACTCCCTGACCAGTGAACTAGGGAGCTGATGGAGACACACCATGTCACTTTGTAGGCCAAAACACGAACGTGAGTAAGCATTTTAGCACTTCTGGTCCCATCGTCCTGAAAATATTGGTTAAATGGCTGAAATAGGTCTGAACACAAGCTCAAAACATGTTTACGTTTTATTCTAGGACATAAAATACATCACTATTACCCCACTCGTGATTTTCCCAAAATTAGACCACAGAGGGGAGATTAAACGTCATCACGATGAAAAGGTAACCTCAGTCCGCTTTTACAACCTCATTATGCTCATAATTGTGCTCTTATAAACTATTCTAACATAAACTTTCTGGGAAATGTTTTTAAATAAAAACTGAAAGAGTTTAATGGTGATGGTGACGTTGAGGTTAGTGTGTAGCTTACCTTAAGCTTTTCACTTTTAACGACAGCATTTAGTCTTCAAACTTCATAAAAGTTGTGCTCATCTGTGAAAATTATTATTTTTGACAAAACGTGTAAGTATCATACATTTTTGTTGATCACACAGAGTTTATTTTTGCGATAATCCAAAAGCCTATGGGCAAACCTTAGACCCTTTTCACATTTACGGTTTCTAAGCGGAAGTCATCATAATTGCAATCGATTAGGGATGGGCGATGGATCGATCCTAGTACGATATTTCCGATACTGGCATTGTATCGAAAGTATCGATTCTCACTTTGAAATATCGATTCTACATGGGATTTATTTTATATGAATATGTTTATAATAGTAGTAGTAGGCAATATTGTATATAAGTTTACTTAAATATGAACGTCAATGGGAACTATTTTCCATCCATTATCCAGGTACCAAGTGATGAGTGCATAAATTAAATTATTTGAATAAAATAGTCTAGTCACGTATATTTATATTATGCTTTAGGCCTATACAATACAGATTGTTTCAGATATGAAGATTAAATACAGTATTTCATGAAGAATATACTGATTATAATAACTTACTGGAGATTTTAATTTAAACAGTAGGCTTTTACATTTTTTCATTAGTCTATATATTTTTATATTAGGCTACTTGGTATCTTATGGTGGATATTCATAATTTTTATTTACTTTTAAAATGTGTTTATTAAATAAATTATAGTTTAACCTGGGAAAGATTTACTAACACAAATTCTTTATGCTTGTAACACAGCTTTATGTATTATATTATAGATGATTTCAGTGCAAATCACAGACTATAAAGAGAGTTTATCAGAAACCGGTTCAAGAGGAACATTTTCATCATGCTCTTGTTCCATCACAAAAACCTTTTTGGGGAAAAAATTTAGAAACATTATTTTACAATCATTGAAAATGGTTTGTGTGACGTTACATTTTTGTTATATAAATTGTTGAATGTTTATTTGATTAATAATGTTCAGTCCTTTTAAATAAATGTAACAAAAAAGGAGTAATGTCTATTGCTGTTTATTTAATATTAATAACGATGGCTTTCTAAATGCATTATGAAATCACTCAAATAAAAATATTTAAAGTATCGTTATCGGTATCGATATCGACGATACTGGTTTTGAAAGAACTTGGTATCGGATCGAAAAGAAAATGATTGGTATCGCCCATCCCTACAATCGATGTCAAAACGACGTCAAATTGACATCAAACATTGACGTCAAAAAAAGAAAGACTTAACATTCAACAATGGTCCCCACCTACTATAGTGAGTTCTTGTAGGTAATATTTGTTTTTCCTTTAACTCACAAAACAGATCCATAAGAGAGTTATTTCAAAGAAACATTGTGTCTTTGCCTTATATTTACTCACATTGGAATCGCTTTATAGACTCTATTGTATGGAAAAAATGTCTGGCTTATACCTAATCAATATTTAATTACAAACAAAGTCAAAGAGGTATCATTTAAAATTATACATAGGATTTACCCAGTGAAACATTACTTTGTAAAATGTAAAGGTGATATTGATTGTAATTGCACTTTTTGTGACAGTAGCCCTGAAACTGTGGTTCATTTATTTTGGCACTGCCCATATGTAAGACAGTTTTGGCAAAATGTTTGTGATTTTATCACAAAGAACATTGATAACAAATTTGTGTTAATCTGGAGACATTTATTATTTGGGCTTTCGGAGAACTATAAAGACAAGCGCACTCAGGTCTATATAATAAATTTTATTCTTTTAATGGCAAAATTCCATGTTCACAAATGTAAATTTTCATGTAAAAAAAACCCTGTTTTATATCATTCAAGAAAGAAATGGAGCATTATATTGAATCAATCTAATTTTCTATCAAGCAAAAAGCAGTAAAATGTTAAAAGTTTGCAAACTTTTCAATGTCTTTTTGTAGGTCTTGTTTAAACCGTCCCCCTAGTGTTTGTTACTTTTATATTATATTGTCTTTGTAATTTTTGTTTTTGTAAAATTTTGTCTTTTTGTAAAATTTTGTAAATTTTTTGTAAAATTTTGTAAAAAAAATTAACAAAAAATACAAATAAATAAAAACCATTGACGTCAAAAAACAGGTCAAAAATGCAAATCAAATTGATGTCAAAAACTTGATGTCAATTTGACATCCACACATTGATGTCTTCTCGACCACCAAAATAATGACACAAAAGTAATAATGTAAAAACAATTTCTTCATCAGGCTTATGTAAAAAATACTAATGCATTTTGGTACATACAATACAGGATTTTGTATCTAGAGACAATGTAAAGCAAATTAAACTAGCATGGAAAAAGATGATTGATGTAGGCTACACCTAATCTGAATCTGAACACAGATCAGTCGCTGCCCTTTCCCCCATATCTGTCGGGAGCAGATATACAGGGAGTGCAGAATTATTAGGCAAGTTGTATTTTTGAGGATTAATTTTACAACATTAATAATTAAACAACAACCATGTTGTCAATGAACACAAAAAACTCATTAATATCAAAGCTGAATATTTTTGGAAGTGGTTTTTAGTTTTAGCTATTTTAGGGGGATATCTGTGTGTGCAGGTGACTATTACTGTGCATAATTATTAGGCAACTTAACAAAAAACAAATTTATACCCATTTCAATTATTTATTTTTACCAGTGAAACCAATATAACATCTCAACATTCACAAATATACATTTCTGACATTCAAAAACCAAACAAAAACAAATCAGTGACCAATATAGCCACCTTTCTTTGCAAGGACACTCAAAAGCCTGCCATCCATGGATTCTGTCAGTGTTTTGATCTGTTCACCATCAACATTGCGTGCAGCAGCAACCACAGCCTCCCAGACACTGTTCAGAGAGGTGTACTGTTTTCCCTCCTTGTAAATCGCACATTTGATGATGGACCACAGGTTCTCAATGGGGTTCAGATCAGGTGAACAAGGAGGCCATATCATTAGATTTTCTTCTTTTATACCCTTTCTTGCCAGCCACGCTGTGGAGTACTTGGACGCGTGTGATGGAGCATTGTCCTGCATGAAAATCATGTTTTTCTTGAAGGATGCAGACTTCTTCCTGTACCACTGCTTGAAGAAGGTGTCTTCCAGAAACTGGCAGTAGGACTGGGAGTTGAGCTTGACTCCATCCTCAACCTGAAAAGGCCCCACAAGCTCATCTTTGATGATACCAGCCCAAACCAGTACTCCACCTCCACCTTGCTGGCGTCTGAGTCGGACTGGAGCTCTCTGCCCTTTACCAATCCAGCCACGGGCCCATCCATCTGGCCCATCAAGACTCACTCTCATTTCATCAGTCTATAAAACCTTAGAAAAATCAGTCTTGAGATATTTCTTGGCCCAGTCTTGACGTTTCAGCTTGTGTGTCTTGTTCAGTGGTGGTCGACTTTCTGCCTTTCTTACCTTGGCCATGTCTCTGAGTATTGCACACCTTGTGCTTTTGGGCACTCCAGTGATGTTGCAGCTCTGAAATATGGCCAAACTGGTGGCAAGTGGCATCTTGGCAGCTGCACGCTTGACTTTTCTCAGTTCACGGGCAGTTATTTTGCGCCTTGGTTTTTCCACACGCTTCTTGCGACCCTGTTGACTATTTTGAATGAAACGCTTGATTGTTCGATGATCACGCTTCAGAAGCTTGGCTATTTTAAGACTGCTGCATCCCTCTGCAATATATCTCACTATTTTTGACTTTTCTGAGCCTGTCAAGTCCTTCTTTTGACCCATTTTGCCAAAGGAAAGGAAGTTGCCTAATAATTATGCACACCTGATATAGGGTGTTGATGTCATTAGACCACACCCCTTCTCATTACAGAGATGCACATCACCTAATATGCTTAATTGGTAGTAGGCTTTCCAGCCTATACAGCTTGGAGTAAGACAACATGCATAACGAGGATGATGTGGTCAAAATACTCATTTGCCTAATAATTCTGCACTCCCTGTAGTTCTTCATATGATTGTGTTTATCAGCCTCTGAAGATGCTGGGCTTGACTGCTGTACAGCACCTGAATGAAGATGGAGCAAATATTGTATTACTCGTTTCACAGCATTTAAAGCATAAATACGATTTTCAGCGACCATCACTTGTTTATCATTTATTCACAAAGTAATTTAAACTCTCTAAAGTGTTATACTTTCTGTGTTGTGCTGCCATTCTAATAAAAAAAGACTGCAGTTAACTACAGTAGGCTACTGACAGAACTGATCTTTAGCAAACTGTGCAGAGGCAGTTTGGTCCATGGTCCGTGTATTGCTGGTCATTAGATTTTCATTTTAGAAAGAGATTTTTTTTTTTAATGGCCGTTATTTTATTTTGTCTTCTAATACTCCAGAATCAAACAACTGGAAAACAAGCCATTTTACATTTTTCCATTGATGCACGGAAAAGAAAATCAATAAGGAATTAAAACAGAAAAAACGCTTTAATTTTTAATGTTTGAATGCTGAACCTGAGTTACTTTACCGCGCTCCGAGAGCCCCCTAGTGGTCGGGAGCGATTTCGTTGTGTTTGTGAACTTGTTTGCTTTATAAATTTCGTCATGTTGTGCACTACTGGGCCACCGTACATAATATATGTCTGTGTATAATTATGTATATCCTCCTGGGACCCAAGAATAGACTTTTGTCCACTGTAGTGGACATTATATTTTAGTGAATTTCTCTGACATCATACATGTCACATGTCACAGTCTGGATGTCCTTTAAAGAGCACATTCGGGGCTTTGCAGGGATACCACATGTTTGGAGGTTTCACCAGGACAACTTCTTTTTGGTCTTTAAAAACGGCTGACATTAATGTTTAGCACTCTTATGGAAATATGATCATATTTTTTAATTATAATTTAAATCTGAATAATTTTCAAATTGTTTGTTATAAATCAACATCTCAGGAAAATGTTATGGGGTTTCTAATCAAAATATGACTTTCTGTTACAAAACAGGGCATTGATTTCATAAATGACCACTGTAGTGGACACCAGGATTTAAATCATGTTTATCAGGCATTTTGGAGACATAACAAGTGAACAGGGAAATAAATTAAATATCAATAATCCTATGAAATATTAGATATTATTATGAAAATGTTGCCAATTCTTCCTCCCATTATTACACTTCTTTTTTCATTACATGTCGCACCAAGAATACATTAATATGCAAATTAGATGCAGTGAATAGATACATTGTATTGAATGGGAAAATCCAAGTATTGTCATTTTGCCCACATATTTAATAAAGTAAAATGCATTTCATTATATCTTTCATAACATAGTTCAGAATCATCTTTAAATAAAGTTTGTTTAAAAAAAAACCTGAAACCTAAAAATTGATTGGTGAATTAAAAATAAATCCCATTGTTTTTGCCTATACATGTAATTTCATGTCATTTAATTTTTTTAACAACTCAGTCCTGCTGTCAACTACAGAGGACATATCATAACATATGAATAAAATATCATTTTTCAAAAATGTTTTTTTTTTCCATTTGTTTCTTATGCTCTAAACAATGTAATGACATAAAAAAATACTAAATTCAAAAAACTTTTTTTTTCTGGGTCCCAGGAGGATATATAAATACACAGACATGCATGTATATATTTAAGATTTTTTTAAATATATAAAATATGTATGTTATATATATATATATATAGTTGAGAAATCTTCAACTTCACTAGGGTTGCCAACCGTTCCGTATAATACGGAATCGTCCCGTATTTGACACATAAAAGTCTTGTTCCGTATTGAACTGACACAATTTGTTCCGTATTTTTGAGAATCAATTCAGCGCAAATCCATGACAGACATTTTCACAGTTTTTTAACGTTAAAATCACATTTTTTGCAGTGTGCGGTAGATAGGCCAACTAATTTCTCCCTGTTTGTCTATGATCAGTAGTGATGGGGAGTCGACTCCAAGAGTCGATTCCTTGACTCTGAATAGCCCCAGAGTCGGGGGCGACTCCAGCACAGGAATCGACTCTCGGTGTCGACTCTGTTGCTGTGTCCGAAATCGCTCACTTGTTTAATAATTCTCTAATCCCTATAAAGTGCATTGCAGTTGAGTGCACTAAGCAAGGAGTGAATGAAATGAAGCGAGGAATTCAGACACTGACGTAAAACATCGGGTCAGAGAGCTGTCGCTGCAGAAACTTCACACACATTTATTTGAGTGCTTACTTTAGAAATAGAAAACAGTCACAGCGACTTTAGTTTGTAATTATACATAGGCTTCCTCCATGCTAGCTTTAGTTTAATTGATAGTGCCTATTAATGCAATAAATATAAATTTGGTTTTCTATGGTTAACCTTGTGTTCATAATCATTAAACTAAATCCTAAAAAAAATACATGAAGAAATACATGAATAAGTGTACATTATTATATTTATATCTTTAACTCACCTTTTAAGACAATGATCATGTGCGTTTAGCCCCATCACTCGACAGCAGCTTTTTTCATGACTTTTTTTCCCTGTGTAAAATTAGGTATCGGCAACAGCTAGAAACGCTGATAGCCTCATCAAGTCGACGATCACATTAAAAGGAACAAGGTATTAATAAGGGGATTTTAAGGCTTTGTGTTGGGGGAGAAATAATTTAAAGGTCCCGTTCTTCGTGATCCCATTGTTCAAACTTTAGTTAGTGTGTAATGTTGCTGTTAGAGCATAAACAATACCTGTAAAATTATAAAGCTCAAAGTTCAATGCCAAGCGAGATATTTTATTTAACAGAAGTTCCCTTTTAAAGCCTACAGCGAACGGCCGGCTTGGACTACATCCTGGTACTTCATTCATTAATTACGTCAGTAGAACAGACTAACCTCCGCCCACAAGAATACGCGAAAAAAGGGGGCCTGGTCTTGTTGCTGTCCCACGTGGAGAAGAGGAAGGTCGCGTGGAGAAAAGGAAGTGGTGCGTTTGAGTGTGTTTGTCGCCATGTCGTCGAGACGCTGTTATTTTCATCCCGGAGTCAAATCACCTTTGTTTGGCTTTCCCAGGGACGCAGTAGAGATCATTGCGCACATACATCTCCCGTTAAGAGGCGTGACCTTTCCGTACAACATGTGCTAAGCTGCTGTCGAATCACAACACAGGAACCGCTGGCACAATCAGAACTCGTTACGTATTTCTGAAGGAGGGACTTCATAGAACAAGGAACTCATCAGCCGTTTTTAGGACAGCGAAAACAGCGGTGTACAGATGAGTCAATTGTGTGAAAAATACTGTGTTTTTTTACACGCGAAACATGAACACATGTTATATTGCACACTGTAAACACAATCAAAGCTTCAAAAACACACGAAGAACGGGACCTTTAAGTGTGTAACAACTGCAATTTTGTCTTATTTCTGACCCTGTTTTGATGTAAAGTAAATGGAGTCGTCGTCCCCCCTCCTTATTTCCATTTCAGAAAGTTGGCAACCCTACTTGGAGCGCAAGTGAAGCGACGCGACGGAACCCACAATTCAGTTCGGCAACGCATGACATCACCCATTCAAAGTAAATGAGAAGCATTAACGCTGACGCTCCGTGTGAATGCAGCATAAAAGAAATGGACACAGCGACCCCATAGGTTTCGACGGGGGAAAGTGAAGTCAATTAGAAGTACTCACTTCCTGATGGCTGATGTACTGCGCAGCCTCAGACTGAGCTTGACGACGTAAATGTGACGTGAGCAACCTGTCTGACAGTTGCAAGTCTTCTAGTAGTTGTGCAAAGTGAAATCTGAATCACGCTGAAATATTTTGTCCCGTTGGTTTTGGATCTCTATGGGCTTCTCCCTTGACTTTATCGGACTTAAAGGATTAGTTCACTTTTAAATAAACTTTTGCTGATAATTTACTCACCCACGTCATCCAAGATGTCCATGTCTTTCTTTCTGCGGTCAAAAAGAAATTAAGTTTTTTGATGAAAATATTCCAGGATATTTCTCCATATAATGGACTTCAATGGGCTCTAAAAGATTCAAGGTCCAAATGGCAGTTTCAGTGCAGCTTCAAAGGGCTTTAAACGATACCAGACGATGAATAAGGGTCTTATCTAGCGAAACAATCAGTTTCTACGAGAAACCGAGCAGTATTTATGCTATTATATTACCTCTTATCAGACGAACGTGATAATCTCTGAGCTCCGCCATAACTTCCGCTAAGTGCGTGGTCATAGATATATCGATCGTAGATGCCTCATTCTACTGATCCGTGCAGGCGCTAATGAGGAATCTACGCATACATCTATGACCACGCTCGTATTTTGACCTCACTTAGCGGAAGTTATGGCGGAGCTCAGAGATGATCACGTTCGTCTGATAAGAGGTAAAATAATAGCACAAATACTGCTCGGTTTCTCGCAGAAACTGATCGTTTTGCTAAGTAAGAAACTTTTTCATCGTCTGGTATCGTTTAAAACAACTTTGAAGCTGTACTGAAACTGTCATTTGGACCTTGAACCGTTTGGAGCCCATTGAAGTCCATTATATGGAAAAAAAATATGGAATATTTTCATCCAAAAACGTAATTTCTTTTTGACTGCAGAAAGAAAGACATGGACATCTTGGATGACATGGGGGTGAGTAAATTATCAGCAAAAGTTTATTTAAAAGTGAACTAATCCTTTAATGCCTCCACGTCCCCCCGATTGCCTGTTAGACAGCAAAAGATTGCCTGCGATCTTCTCCTCCTGTCTATACGGTAATTTCTCTACTGTGCGACAGAGTCGCGTGGTTATGACGCAATTGTTAGCCTATTTTTACAAAAACGGCTTCTACTGGGCGATAGTGTCAGATACAAGGTAATGGAGCATTTTATACATTGTCGTGTTTCTTTAGAAATAAACAATGGACAAATGGAGTCTCTAAACGCCTCAGATGCAAAGTTATTCGCCAAAATGAATGGGATGCTAACAGCAGGTGATGGCTAGGTTAGCAATGGCTGCCCTTATGGAAGGTACGCTTTCCGGGTGCTGGATTACCAAGGGGGTAATCCTACACCCGGAAAGTGTACCTTCCATAGGAGCAGCCATTGCTAACCAAGCCAAGCCGTCGTCAAACTCAGTCTGAGGCTGCGCAGTACATCAGCCATCAGGAAGTGAGTGCTTCTAATTGACTTCACTTTTCTGTGTTGAAGTCTATGGGGTCGCTGTGTCCATTTCTTTTACAGCTATGTGGATTTCCCCCTTGGTCCCAACATGTATTGCATTCCCGACGTCACGTTCCCAGACTCTATTAGAAACACCTTCACATCAGCGGTAGCTTGTTTTTTTGTTGTTGTCATTTCATGCAAAAGTAATAAAATACAAATAGTGTTATAAATGTACATACAAAAAACTTTGCAGGATTTACGATATTGATGACCCAGTCTGTGAACGGGTTGTGGAAACTGACGTCACACCTGCTCCACTCATGTGTGTGCAGTGAATCAAAGTAACCACTAGAGGGAGTGGTTATAACATATTGCACTTCCACAGATTTGTTGAATCCGACTAATGACAGTAAATTGGCTGCCAACAGCGCTCAGGGGTTTATTTCATTGAAAGAAATAAAAGAGTACATAATTATGATTTACACAAGTACAAAAATAACAATCGTAAAAACAACATCACCGATGTACGTTTCTCTGCCAGTGGAGAAAATGTCAATGTGCCTCTTCCGTTCAACACTGGCAGCTCATTTATTACAGCTCCTCTCAGAGTACATAAGGTCACTCCATTGCGAAGGCAGAGAACAAAATGCATGTCTATCTCTACACAAGATCTTGCACATCATTCAGTATCAGTACCCAAGGAATTGCACATTATGAAGGCATGAAAACAAAAACCAACATTAAAATCGCGTCTTCTGAAGCCAACGCTCCTCCATAAATATTTCCTTGTTGCTAGTTAAATCCACTGTATTTTCTTATAACAGAATCACAGGTTTATGAAGCCAGGAAATGTAATGAAAATTCAAAAGAGTACAGTGTGGAGAAACAGAAAAGAAGAAAACACAAGCAATGACATTCTTAGGCCACAATTGTTACAGTACAACATCAAAGGCCAAAACTGTCCTACAAAGAGTGTTCGGAGTCCAGAGGCCTGTGTGTGTGTGTGTGTCCATGCATGGAGGTCCCAGCATAGCGGGGGTGACGCAAGTCCATCATGGTCCCACGGCATCTGCTTCTACTCAGCCCTGAAAACACAGCAAGAGCCGGTCAGCGGAGTAAAGGCCAGCTGTGTTTAGCATACAGTGTGTGTTATGTCAGCGTCATCACCGGTCACTGCTGACATCAGAGCCGCCATGATTTACTACATAACTCATTAAATTAACGGAATATGTGAATCTGAATATTTCCACGTCTCCATTCATCACCATTAAACTTTAATAGGTGATTTAGGAAATTTACAGCAAAATACATGTATAAATTTGATTAAAACATAAAATGTCTATGATTTTCTGTCTCTGTTCAGCCTAATTATGCTGTGACATTATTTGATATTTCTGGAATCATATTTAAAGGAGCGACAGAGGTACATCTTAGCATTTCATTATGGTTACAGTAGTGGTTACTCTGAAACGGGGGAAAGATCAGTGGCACAAAGCACTAGAATATTGATTGTTAATAATGTCATGTTGTGCAATAACAGCAATAATAATAATAATTATTGTTGTTTTGTATCTAATTGTTTACAAAAACAATTAAATGCATAATAATTATTAATAATACATTATTATTATACATAATTACATAGATAATAATAACAATGAATAATAATAATGATTACATATTTAATCGTTTTCAATAATAAACTATTAAATTATTTATAATAAAAAATTGTATTATATATTCAAAGTATATAGTATATTATTATAGTAATAACAACGCAAAAATAAGTTGTTGTTTGCATCAAATTATTTTTAAGAAATTAAATACATCATAATAATAGTAAGAAGTTATCCGTTTATTTATTTGAATAATAATAATAATACATTTTATTACATATTTAATGGTTTTAAATAACAACAACAATAATAAACTATCTATTCAATTAGTTTATTATTACTATTATAACCATCTATTTAATAGTTTATTATAATACTAATAATAATACATTTATTATAGTTTTAATAGTATATAATATATTAATATAATTATAGTAATAATAACAACAATGCAAAAATAGTTTGTATCAAATTTCTTTTATAAATAATTAAATGGATAATATTATAGTAATAAGTTATCCATTTATTTGACATATGTAATGGTTTTCTATAACAACAACAAAAAAATCTATTCAATTGTTTATAATAATAAATTATCTACTCAATTAATAGTATGAAGTATATTAATATAATTTTCATAACTTTCATTTTATTTTTAAGAAGACGGGGAACAATGCATATTAATGAACATTAAGACAAATGTAAATATGCCAGATTTTTATTTCAGATTTTTTATTTCCATCTGCAGACCCCCTGGAAGGTAGATGTTACACATAAAAAGAAAGAAAAGAAAAACTATATATAACACAATAATACAGAGACAGACACACTAATACAACAGTATTAATAATAATAATAGTAAAAACAACAACGCAAAAAAATATTATTTTGTATAATTATTATTTATAAATAATTAAATGGGTAATAATAATAATAATAATAGGAGTAAAAAATTATCAGTTTATTTGTTTGAATAATAATCCATTTTATTACATATTTAATTGTTTTCAATAATAATAATAATAATAATAAACTATTCAAACGTTTATAATAATAAACTATCTATTCAGCTGTTTATAATAATAATAATAATACATTTTATTATATACAGCTCTGGAAAAAGATATACAACTCTTAATTTTTTTTCCAGAGCTGTATTTAATAGTATATATATAAAATAGTAACCACAACACAAAAAAAAAGTGTATTCTTCTAGCACAAAATGCAGATTTTCTTTGGAACAGCACATATACAGTTAATGATACAAAACACTATCGGATCCAAAGAGGAACCAAAGTTTGCCAGTAAAGATGATAATAACTCACTTCTATTGATAAAGCTCTCGTCTTCTCCTCCTAACTTGGGTTTGGCTTTTCTGGAGACTTCTGAAGCTGTTATAAGACAAACATCTGTTACACATGTGTGGACACAATGCTGTACAGTATAATGTGTGAATGAACGCTTTCAGTGTGTTGTGTTGTTCTCAGCAATCATGTTAGTTCACAATACAGTTTTCATTTAGATCATTATCTACACAGTCGTTCGTTTGCGCGTGCACAGTCGTTCGTTCGCGCGCACCGTCGTTCGTTCGGTACGTTCGTTCGCGCGCGCACATTCGTTCGTTTGCGCGCACACCGTTGTTCGTTCGCACGCGCACCGTCGTTCGTTCAGCCGTGCGCAGTCATTCGTTCACGCGCGCACAGTCATTCGTTCACGTGTTCGTTCACGCGCGCACAGTTGTTCGTTCACGCGGGCACCGTCGTTTGTTCACGCGCGCACCGTCGTTCGTTCACGGCCGCACCATCTTTCGTTCACTCGGGCATAGTCATTCGTTAACGGCCGCACCGTCGTCCATTCACGCGCGCACCGTCGTTCGTTCACGGCCGCACCATCTTTCGTTCACTCGGGCATAGTCGTTCGTTCACGGCCGCACCGTCGTCCATTCACGCGCGCACCGTCGTTCGTTCACGGCCGCACCATCTTTCGTTCACGGCCGCACCATCTTTCGTTCACGCGGGCATAGTCGTTCGTTCACGGCCGCACTGTCGTTCGTTCACGGCCGCACCATCTTTCGTTCACGCGGGCATAGTCGTTCGTTCACGGCCGCACTGTCGTTCGTTCACGGCCGCACCATCTTTCGTTCACTCGGGCATAGTCGTTCGTTCACGGCCGCACCGTCGTCCATTCACGAGCGCACCGTCGTTCGTTCACGGCCGCACCATCTTTCGTTCATGCGGGCATAGTCGTTCGTTCACGGCCGCAACGTCGTTCGTTCACGCGCGCACCACCGTTCGTTCACGGCCGCACCATCTTTCGTTCACACGGGCATAGTCGTTCGTTCACAGCCGCACCGTCGTCCGTTCACGGCCTGTTCATTGAAAGTGGTCATTACTGTGTGCGGTAGCTGCACTGGTTGCACATTGCTAGATCGATAGTAGAATATCATATTAATAAAAGCTGGATGACTTAATGGCATGCAATTAATTTTAAAATATGGTAGAGAAAATGATGTTGTCTCTGAGGCATGGTACAAACCACGGTAAATCAAGAAAACGAGATTCAACCAATAAGACTGACCCCCAATTTCCACCGGCTGCGTTACGGCTCCGGCACGGTGGCGGAGTCAATAGGTTTCCGTTAAAGTCAATGAGTGTGTTTCCACTGAATGCGGTACAGCTGCGTTCCGACTCCGGCGATCCGCAGCCCTCCGGAGCAGATACGCAGAGCTTCTATTTTTGCCAGATGCCGGAGCGCTCCGCAGCACTACAGGGCAGAGTACGCAGGACAGGAAGTCGAGTGACAAAACAGAACAGCCAGAAACAAAATAAAAGATCCGTTTAATTTTCAAAATAAAATACACCGAGCTCATATTTCCCTACACTACACCTTGAAAACGTCATAATGGGCAGAGACAGGCTTTTTTTAACCCCGTTGACACGATGGATGAAGAAATGCTGATTATTGAGGTACAGAATCAACCCATCATCTATGACCCCTCACATCCTTTTTATAAGGACAACATTAAAAAGGATGGAAAACTGTTCCTGGTTTGGTAGTTCTGTTTATAGAAACTACATATCGCGCGATCACACCAGAATTCGCGAGATTACATGGGGCCTCGTGACGTCAGCTGTCAGTCATGACCGCAGCCGTTCCGCAACAAATCCGGACCTGGTGGGTATTGACGGACGACGGAACACGGAGCTGTCACGCAGCGGAGCCGTTCCGCAGCCGGTGGAAATTGGGGGTGACTGTGTTGAGCTGTATAACAATGAATGTATCCAAACAGTTGCTCACTTGTAAAACACATAATGAATTAAAACGTCTTTGGTGTTCCCATGTTTTTTTAAGGCGGATATGACTTCATGACATGCGACGCAACAACACAATACACATTGTTGAAAACATTTGGAGTAATGTACACAAGTAAACAAAATATACAACATGGTTTTAGTGGTTTTAATATCTTACATATTGTGCCTTTAACTGGAATACATATACATATATTTTGTATTTCCACCCACTTTTAGCTTGAAAACCCCTGAGTATTCCCTTAATGGCAATGCAAATATAACAGGATTTGTTTGTTTGCCACTAAAAGTTTTAGTTGTATTTTGAGCTCAAAAATAGTGCTAGTAAATTCCTTATCTGTCCAAGAGGGGACGGTATAAGCCATCTATCTAGAAAGCAGAACTATACACACAGAAATGAGGCCACACACATTTCTACCAGCTAATGTGATCGGATCAAAAACATGAAACCATGAGATCAGAGGAGCACAGACTGGAGGAGATCAAGCCACCGTAATTAAGCACCATTATGATCAGAAATTATGTGAAGAGCAAAGAATCAAGAGTGAGTGGAAGCAGATGGGAGGTGAAGATCTCTAATGACCACCATTTCATTATTTACTAGTGGTGGGCATACTATAACAAACAAAACAGGAAGAGCAAAATCAATAATAAAAAAGCCATTTATGAAGAGCTTAAGGACAGGCAGAATATCTACCATACCTGTGTCTGTTCTTTAAGAAAATCAGGTAGCTGAAATTCACCCTTAAAGACCTGGAAAAACAGAGAGCTGATTTTAGAGGCTGTCACACTGTGCAAACACAGGATCTACAGTCTTTCCACAAAGGGCACCGCTCATTCATTACACAGTTCAAATTTCCAATGTTTTTATTTCCCTACCTGAAGTTATTTTCATCTCTAAAAACATCCTTCTAAACAGCATCAATACAAAAACGTTTTTTATATGCCTCCAGAAAGCGGTAATGGCCAAATGAAAAGTCTGGCGCTGAACGGATAACAGAGTCGTCTTATGTGAACCGCTCTCTCGCGCTGCTTGGAGGATATTGGGTGTCAATTCCCAGGGTTTCTAACTTCACAAAATTCACAAGCTCTATCCAGGGATGAAAGAAAGAGTGAAAGATTGTGAGAGAATGAAAGAGAGCCAGACTGAATGCTGGAATGAGAAGCAGCCAGTGTGTCTGCTCCAGAAAAGACGACAATCTCCAATTAAGACACATCCAGCTGATCTCATTTCCTGGCTTTCTAAGCTTAGGAAATTGAGAATGGGGAGCATGGAGAATCGGTCAAGTGTTTGGGGTGCGTACGTGTGTGCCACAGGAAAGAAGCGCTGACCTGACAGGAAGCTAGACGACTTGGCGATGGAGCCACTATTTGAAAAGTCTTTCTGCTGCGGCAGGTCTAGACTGTGAGAAACCTGAAGCTCGCGTTCTTCACTCCACTGCTGCGGCTGTCAGGTACTGGAGCTCTGTGAAGGTGTTTTTTCTTAGAAACAACCCATTTAATTTGTGCAGGAGCCAACAACTATATGCAAAGTGATCAGTCCTGTCTTGCTTTTCCTCATACGTGGAAAAAAAAGATAGAATGACAGATAGAAGGACCAAACGAAAGATAGATAGAATGACAGAGAAGGACAGAACAGACATATAAATACAGACAGGCAGACAGACTGATAGACAGACTGATAGACAGACAGACAGACAGACAGACAGACAGACAGACAGACAGATAGATAGATAGATAGATAGATAGATAGATAGACAGACAGACAGACAGACAGACAGACAGACAGACAGACAGACAGACAGATGATAGATGGATGGATGGATGGATAGACAGACAGACGATAGATAGATGGACAGACAGACAGACAGACAGACAGACAGATAGATAGATAGATAGATAGATAGACAGACAGACAGACAGACAGACAGACAGACAGACAGACAGACAGACAGACAGACAGACAGACGATGATAGATGGATAGACAGACAGATTTATTTTACCATTCAGTTCTATTTCATTCATCTCCATTTAGCTCTTTTTGAGCACAACATGTCTTATGTAAATGCCCCTAAAAGTATCTGGGGTCAGGTGACCCTAAAAACAGCCTATATATGGCTTCCAAACACAAATGACTGGTCCATTTCGAAAATATGTCATTTTGCACATCCCTTTTTCTGAGAGTGTTTGTGTTCCTGGTAGAGGAGAACTGAGTGAATTTGGCTCGCTCTCCGCATCACAGCCAGCTGAACTGTGGGATAAGGCTGTTACGCAAGACTTCAGACCCAATTAGAGAGAGGAGTCTCCAGGCTGCTGGTTAAAGAGAGCTGGTATCACTGGTGGGTCAAGAGGCGGGGGTTCAGCCGGTTGGTGTAGAAGGAAGCGAGTTCGGTTGATTCAAGTTGGCTAGCCAAGCTTGCGGTTTGGAGCCTGAGTGGAATTCATTGCAACGAGAGAGGCGTGCATTTTTTCCATTTCCCTGGGTTACATTTTGTAACGACCTATCACTCATCCAAGACTGTTACCCGCACTAAATCCTGTCACTTTTGTGCTAGAGGTGGGAATTCATAAGTCAAATCACCATGGCTGGAGACGAACACAATCAGAGTTATATAAAAAATGTCTTGGCTCTTCCCAGCTTTATAATGGCAGTGAATGGGGGTTGATTTTGAAGCTAAAAAAAAGTGCATCCATCCATCATAAAGGTTCTCCACACGACTCCAGAGGGTTAATAAAGGCCTTCTGAAGCAAAGTAATGGTTTTTTGTAAGAAAAATATCTATATTTAAAACTTTTTAACAAAAAAAAACTAGCTTCCGGTAGCTGCAGCTGATCCCGAGAGAGCGGCTGTTATGTAAATATACAGTATGAAGCAGCTTCACAAAGAGAACCCTCATCCCTCTCTCGCACTTTCCAGCTCAAATCCTTCCCTGGCGGGTCAAAATGACCCGAAGCCCTAAAATTAGACTTTTTTTGTCCTTTTAATGCAATTTATTTGGAGATTTCTTGTTATTTGTTTATTTTATTTACAATTAAATTATTAAATTATATCAATAAATAATAATTTAAGCACATTCTTTCAACTTAAATTCAAAATATCTCACAATTTCATGTATAACCCTTTAAATTCAGCTCAAAATATATAAATTGGGTGTCTTTGTTGACCTCTTGTGGGGGGAAAAAATGATATAACATGATATTTCATAACTCTTGCCACTGGAGTTAACTCTATATGGAGCAAACGAGCTGTTCCGCTGGGTCCTAAAGCCAGTTTGTCTTCAGTGTGCATTCAGATACACATGTAGACATTACACAATCATTTTCTGGTAAAGTTTTAGCATTTTTAGTTAGAATTTTGAGCATTTTTAGGTTTTGCTATGTGTACTGAAGCATTCCATTCATTCCTAAAGGGGTCAAATTGACCCATGAGGGAAGGTCTAGCACAAAACTACTAAAATCCAGTCATTTTTGTGTGTATTCGTGGTTCAAGTGTGACAAAAGTCTTAGGGTCTTGGAACACTCTGATGAAAACTACATTTTTTGTTATGAATTTCAGGTCAAAATGACCAGAGGGAAGGATGAGATGCACATTATCGTTATATATGTGTTACAAACATTTCAAACGCGATAAAAGTGTTAGCCTGGTACTACTCTCCATTGACAAGCATTATCTTCCTTGAAGGCTAAAGTTGAAGTTTAAAACTATTGGATCTGCCCAGAGCCACTCTGGATCTGCCATAACCAATCGCTAACGTTTGGTCGTGACGCATGTCATCTCAAACTAGCGCACGACATCAACGTCATCGTTCTCAGCCACTCCCTCTGTTCGCTCTGGACCGGTTAAAATTTGACTGGAGAAAACCAGAGAATATACCGAAGTACTAAAGGAAAATGAAAATTGACCGGAAGTACGTAGGAGGGCGGAGCCAGGCTATAAAAGTGTAGCTACTGGGACAAATCATCTTTTGAAAGTATCCATCGTTACGCCAGGAGGTGGCGACACTGAATCATTACTTTTAAAGATGTATTCATAAACGCTGATTCATCCAAAAACTTTGGAATGAGACATTGCATCCATTCAAATATTTTTTTTCATTATTTAATTCATATTAATAGATTTTTTAAATAGATTAAAGCAAATGATCATGTTGTCAGAACCTCTAATTGCATGGTAGCTATTTTTTTGGTTTTCCTTTGGAATTGTGGGAGAATCACAATCTCCATTTTACACACAAAAAAATTTCAGAATCGTGCTCTAATATTATCTTACCCCGTCCCCAAACACTTAATATCTCCACAACAACAAGCGTCTGACAAGCAGGTTTATGTTGGCTGCAATGACGTATCTGGTTCTGAATGTTGGATATAACAGCAGTAACACGCAAAATGAGACAACCAAGACCTCGCATGACATTTGTTTGGCCCGCTACCACGGTAAAGTACATTTTTCATCGCTGAAGTAACAGGACACACTTCTTCTTCAAGTAAAAGCTGTTAGCATAGAGAATAATTTGACAAACCGAGGGCGTGTGCGACTGAGACCTTCATATGGGCAAATTCTTCAGATCCTGAGCTCCGGGAGGCGGCAGTGGAAAAACTGGCTGTGCGGCCCAGCAGGGGAATTCTCTACTGGAATGTTTACATTCAGCCCTCCTGTAGCTATCCGCACGGACTGCTTACTGAACAGTAGGTTTAACTGCTATAAATACATGGAGCACGAAAATTAATCATCGGAATTATGTAATAATAGGCCAGTACAAAAAAAAAGGGAGAAAATACTATGCAGAAGATAAAAAAAATACCTTATGTTGTTTTAAGACCCATAAGTCTTGCCGTAAAACAAAAACAAAAAGAGTCATAAAAGTAGCCCATATGAATTCTTCACTATATTACAACCCTGTTTAAGTTTTTTGATAGCTTTATGTTAGGAAATAGACCACCTAACAGGACGCATTATGCCTTTTTTTTTAAAGAAAAAAAAAGAAATCTATTCTTTTATTCAGCAAGGATACATTAAATAGATCAAGTGCCAGTAAAGACATTTATAATGTACAAAAGATATCTATTAGGGCTATTGGTTTAATACGTTAAACACTGCATTATGTAGCCAAGTAGAATGCCCTTAGAATGCTCCTCAAATTCAAGATATCACGGCAAAAATACCTCTGTATAATTATGTCAAGCAATATAGTTAAGCAATATCACACGGGTAACGATCTCAATAATCACACGAATGATGTTTCTGTCCCGAATAGCACGAATGCAAACGTCATATCGATTGTATACAACAGTTCAAGTTAATATTGGGTTATATTTTAGACACAATATTGTTGGTTTTGTTATGGTCTCAATTTTGCCAACACAAATATTACCTATAAAGCAAGAGCAGAACTGTTGTGAGTTTCTAGCAGTAGTTCCTCAGCAGTATTTCATTTCGGAATGAATCCGCGATTTGAGCGAATAGATTTCCCTGCTCCCATGGCTCCTGGAGGTGGCGCTCAACACATGAATGAGGGAAGTGTGAACATATGTTAACTAGCCTAAGAAAAACAGGATGGCGGACAGCAGTGTGTACAATAATAAATGCCCCTGCCATGTTTAAATCCAAAGTCTGGAAAACCTGCACTTAATCTTTTCACTAGCATTTTGTTTTCATAGTTAGACAGACATCGTTATGTATCATCTAGCAATATTGATTATCAGAGAATTGCTGTATTGTGATATTACATTTACATACATTTATGCATTTAGCAGACGCTTTTATCCAAAGCGACTTACAACTTGGGGAAACATGAAGCGATTGGTCATGAAGAGTCGAGAAGCACAATAAGAGCCTGAAATCCTGAGACCGTGTACATTGCTCAGTGTAGCACAGGCTAGAGTAGGGAGGGAAAAAGGAAGAGAAAGAGGAAAGGAATTTTTTTTTTTTTTTTTTTATGAGGTTAAGTGCTCGCGGAAGAGCTGAGTTTTAAGTTGGCTTTTGAATGATGTCAATGATTCTGCATTTCGGATGGCGTTGGGAAGATCGTTCCACCAGCTGGGAACGTTGAATGAGAATGTTCTGGAAATTCCATATTATTGGAATCGTGAGCCATGTATCGTAAGGTGTGATTCCCACCCCTACTTTAAACTACAAAAGAGGTGGTAATAGCAAGGGAAATTGTCTTTCCTTTCCCCTTATGTACAGAAATGCGTAAAGAGCTCATAGTGTAATGGCTAAGACACAGTAAGGTGGTCTGGTTAATCCCTAATGTGCTTCAAATGAGAAGTGGCGAGCAGAAAGGGATGTTGACAAATATGTGCAGCTCACTGTGTCTCAGCCTCAGGTAGATCTCTCAGGGTGCTCCGATTGATCAGCTACCATTTTGGGAAGTTTGATCGGCGGTCTCTATAAAGGCCGATCATGCTGAGGACGCATAAAGACGCGCCTGCCGTGAGAGACATAGCATGACATACAGTGACGACGTCTCAATCTCTGTCCGGTGCGTGTAAAATAATTATAATACTGAAGGCGAGGTACAATTCATATTTCTTTATTAAATAACTTAATTTTAAATTAAATAACGTAATTTGAAGACTTTCCGTGAGACGTAATTTCACAAACAGCGTGAGTGAATCACCACACGCACTATAAGAGCGGCACACTACACAGTTGACACAGGATTTGTCACTTGCACAATCGTCACAAAATCGCAACTAAACTTTACCATTTGCAAGTCTTGCCAGTGTTTAAACCACTCAGCGCTGTGCACACTCGAAGCGCACACACATAAGGCCGCCACACAAACAACAAATTGCTCTTAAATGGTCAAATACACAAATGGATGTACAAAATTACCGTCTTGACGAGTATGCGCGTAAACAGTCGGTTGTGTCTTATGTGAACGTAAACAGTAGAGAAAGTTGTGTCCGTGCAGCTCTTAAAGTGAAAATTCCCCCCATTTTTAAAAACGAAATTTAGGCCCTGAATGAATGTCTGTAAAAATCCTGATTGGAGCATCCCTATAAATAATTATACAAATAGATCGATATCGGATCAGATACTGCTTCCTGTGATTAATGATCGGTGATTGGCTCCAAAAATCCTGACCGGATTTACTGATCTCCCAGAACCAGCACATCCAGAATCACCTGCTGTAGCCTCTGACGACAGGCGCACTGGAGCATAGCAGAAAGCTCCAAAGAGGAGGTGCTCAGTGTTCCACATCACAGAAATAGCAAAAGCGATTCATCAAAGATGAATTAAACTGTGGAAGGACAGTCATACACCAACAGCTCTTCTAATGCAAGACGACACTGTTGACTCAATGTGTTAACACACACATCAGACGCAGAGTGTTTTACCCCAATACCATGACTCATGACTCTTTCACACTTAAATGGACATTTAACACTATTGCACACTGTATCAACTCGGGGTAAAACATTATAATAGCTTAAAGGGTTATTTCACCCAAAAATGGAAATTAGCCCATGATTTACCCATCCTCAAGTCATCCTAGGTGTATATGACATTCTTCTTTCAGACAAATAAAATCGGAGTTATATTTAAAATGTCCTGGCTCTTCCAAGCTTTATAATGGCAGTCAATTGTTGTGTCATTTTTGAAGTCCATAAAATTGCATCTATTCATCATCAGGGGGGTTAATAAACTGTGGAAGGACAGTCATACACCAACAGCTCACAAGCTTTCTGAAGCGAAGTGGTGCGTTTGTGTAAGAAAAATGTCCATATTTAAAACTTTATAGGCTAAAATAACTAGCTTCCGGCGGTCAGCAGTAGGGATCGACCGATATGGATTTTTTAGTGTCGATGCCGATACCGATTTTTTTTTTATCAGCCTTAGCCGATGACCGATATGGGCTGCCGATTTTCTTGAGCCGATATTTGGAGCCGATATTTGGAGCCGATACTGCTTTTGCTCGCTCAATTTACATCATAAAAATGATGTCACACAATGATCATGATGATAACATTTTCAAATTTAAAAAAGGAACATTTATTGAACTAAAAAAAACAATAGTAAAAACAGGTGAGTTAGAACAAGAAAAAAAAGAGTTCAGTGGAGAAAATAAATTCTGAAAATAAATATTTAAGCATAAATAAAATAATTACAATATTGCACACATTAGCAACAATCAAGCAGCATAATAAAGTGCACACTGACTGTACTATACTTAATTTTAACTATTTACAACCTCATTTAATGCTTAGGTGCACTTAACTTAATCTCTTGTAGAGCAACACCAGCAGTAATTCAGGAAAAAATCTTCCAATTCTCTGAGTGAAACTTTGGTCCTCCGACCTTTTACCATCGTGTCAATTCTCATTTGATTTTGATTAATATGCGCGAGGGAGGGAGAGCAATACAGTTTGAAGACGATGAGAGTGCAAACCTGTTAGAAGCGCTACAGTCAAGGTGCGTCTCAATCAGCTCCCTAGTTCAGTAGTCAGGGCACTGATCAGGGAGTCAGCCCATTGACTTGTGTCCTGATCAGTGCCCTGACTACTGAACTAGGGAGCTGATTGAGACGCACCCTCAGTCTCATCACTCAATGATCAAATAAGGTTTTAGCGGGATAAAAATTCGCTTTGGCAGCCGCCAAAAAACGCAGTATGTAACGGCCGGTGTTGATTCTGTGGCGCACCACTGCGACTTAGTCTATGTGTGGGAAACACTGGAGAGACACACACACACCACATGAGTCTAAACCTCAGCCAGGTGGTCACTGAATAAAACTCCCACAAATACCACGGAACAGCGCCAGCATTACTTAATCCTATGACCAGTCGAATAGCCTACAACTTCGCTATTTGCAGCTCCCTAAATACAATGGCAAGCAGTTTTATAGACGAGGCATTCAGCATTTGTGTTTTCCATTTGGACGCACAAACTTGCTTAGCTATAGTTGCAAGCACATATAGAGCAACGTCTTTCCACTTTCAAGGTGTATGGCAATATTTCAACTAAGTCAAACAGTTAAAAGATGCTTTGAAAGTTTAAAACTTATCGTTGTCTTGAAGAGAAGATTCCCCAGCTCTGCTAGTGGGGGGAGGGGCAGTGCATGAACTACAGCGTCTCCAGCAACACTGTGGACGCCTGTCTGTAAATGATGCTGGCGAACAGCAGCCTTGTATCGGCTGATGCCTCTAACGACAGGCGCACTGGAGCATAGCAAACTGAGTTTTACGTCATCAATCCATGACACGTTCGGTAACGGTGAGCCGCATTCACAGACACAATGGTAGCGTTCAGCAAACAACAAAAACAAGCGGTGGCATTTTTCATTCACCT
Source organism: Romanogobio albipinnatus (assembly GCA_023566225.1). NCBI lineage: Eukaryota > Metazoa > Chordata > Actinopteri > Cypriniformes > Gobionidae > Romanogobio > Romanogobio albipinnatus. The sequence continues at coordinate 15,446,716 of CM042247.1, read as the reverse complement.
GACTCTTTTCGACATGTTCCCTGTTGTGATTTGATGTTGTCGCACGAAATGCGTCATCAGGTTCTGCGCTCCTATTGGTTCTTGATTTGACGGCCGTCCTAGGAGAAGTCACACTGCAGGATTGCGCCTCAAATCTTCTGACATTGCCAGAATTTTGTCCGAGGTCAAATTTGATCGCAGCGGTCATTAATCGGTTGTCGGTGCACATGTCAAACTAAGGATCAAAGACTTCAAATTTTAGCCTAGGATCAGAGAAATCTTTTAGGATTTAAAAATTTGTCTCAGACGGCCAAATCGTGGCCAAAATCGCAGTGTGCACCAGGCTTAACCCTAACTCACCAACCATAATCCACACCATTTGTGCAATGAACATGAATGATAACCAGAAAATCTAGTTCTTATTATACAAGTTATATAAAGTGTCACACAAAACCGAATCAAACCACATGATCCCCTTTTCTGGTCAACAAACTCCCATATTTGGTATGTTGCTGCCAAGCCTCCAGTACAGCAAACACAAGCACTTCCACATGACGCCACTAACAGCGCAGTTGAGACCGACTTATTGATCTTAATATCAATTTCCCAACATGAATCATGACGAAGCTGCAAAGTCACTTAATAGGTATCGATTGTGGCTTTGGACAGGATTCAAAATGTACTAATTCACAGGAGACCGATGACAGACAATTAAAGGGTGGAAAAGCAAAAGACTGTCACTTACTCTCTCCATTCTGCAATGTATAGAAGCCTTTGTGAAGTGCAACAATATGGGCCAGGAAGATTCAATCTGTTGTTTAAAAAACACTGAAACTAACAGATGTGTTGATAAGATAATATCACTGAAACTCGGGCAACTATATACACATCCGTCCTCATGTTACCGGTGTCCTACTTAGTTTAGGTGGATCATGTTGAATCTGCATTAACAAACCAGATGAAGGTAAGATTAGCAAAAGACACCAACACCTTTACAGCTAAGATGATACATGAGATAGCTATAGAAGCAGTTGAAAGGGATCCCATGAAAATAATATGTTTTTATTGCATTTAGTGCATGTCCATTTCCACCATTAAGTGTATAGTGTCTTCACCAGCTGTATCGTTTCTTGTTTACGCATGACATGAGGGCACAGGTCAAGAATGCTATGACCTGGTAAAAATGTCAACAGGACTAAAATTCATGGCTTCTGTAGACACAGTATGACCATTTGAACACTCAAAAGTGCTCGGTCTACCTTGCAAGCATTGAATTACACTAATCTGTTTATTTTTCACTAAATGGTAAGCAACTGGACATGTGATAGTGCTACCTTCATTATGCCAAATTATTCTGGAGAGCAGATCAATATTACCATCTAAAGCAACAATACTTAATTGCAGAAATAGTGCATTACTGCCACAAAAAATTAGGTCCGAGTTTAATTACCACAGGACACGGGCGTTGAAAAAGTGCAATGATGTTCAGAATGGATGTCATAGCTTTTGGGTTGTAAAAATGCTGTAGTTTCAAACAACCTGTTACTGATGTTTGTTTTATAGCCTAGCAGAAAATGGGTTCGTAAAGGGATGGTTCATCCAAAATGAAAATTGTCATTATTTACCTTTTTTTTTTGTCTATAGAAATGGAAATCAATAGGGTGCTGTTTTGTTTTAACCAACTGACAGACAGAAACATAAACATTATTCAAAATATCTTCTCTTATATTCCACAGAAGACAAAGTCATACACTCCCTACAGGTTCAATGGGGATCAATACAGAACTGTAGGGTTCAGTTTGATAAAGAACCCTGTATGCTAAAAACGTTCTATTTAAAGGAACACGCCCTTATTTTTGAAAATAGGCTCCTTTTCCAACTCCCCTAGAGTTAAACAGTTGAGTTTTACCGTTTCCGAATCCATTCAGCCGATCGCCAGATCTGGCGGTAGAACTTTTAGCATAGCATAGCATTGATCAATGCATCCGATTAGACCATTAGCATCTCGCTCAAAAATGACCGAAGAGTTTAAATGTACATTTATTAATCTCCAAAATATACCAATAGTTCATCATGTCATTCCAAACCTTTACACTCTTATGGTGCGTTCACACCGGACGCAATTATCGCGAGTGATTTACATGTTAAGTCAATGCAGAGACGCGAAATGGCATTCTGCGGCGCGATTCGCGCGAATGAGGCGGCGAGATTTGCGCGATTGAGGCGGCGCGAATGAAGCGAATTGAGCGTTTTGAACGCGCGGTTCGCGCGAATCGCTCAAGTTGAAAAATCTGAACTCTGGCGGATATTTCGCGCCGCGTTAACCAATCACGAGCTTGCTCTAGTAGTGAAGCATTTACAAGCGGAGATAATCGTGGCCGTATGTGGATACCCGGAGCTGTATGATACATCATCCTATCACTACAGGAACAGGAATAAAGGAATAAAAAGGATCTTGCTTGGAAGAAAGTGAGTTATTGTGAGCCATTGTGAGCCAAGTGAGCCATTTCACAACGAGACAGGAGCAGAAAAAAAGAGCCAGAGCCAGCGGCAAATGTGAGAAGGACTAGCCGAGGAAAGGCGGGTCTCCCCGGGTAAACGAGCGCTGAGCGCCGCTGATCCCCTGGATCTCACAACTCCGAAAACGCCAGATAAAATGCTCAAATAGGCACTCTTTTTATAAAATAACCACAGATTTGAGCTTTAAACAACTATATTATCGCCTGAAAAAGTCTTGAAACTACGTTTTGTCACACATTAATAGTAGTATTTTTTACAAAAAAGACGAGCTGGCTCATATAGGGCAGAAGCCCCTCACTTGACGCGAATTCGCGTCTGTTGTGTAGTTGTCACACGCGAATTTCACGCGCGATTAGCGCAAATTATTCGCGCGAATCGCGTCCGGTGTGAACGCACCATTACGGTTACACAACAACAATGTACTAAAAACGTAAAAGTATTCCTGCGTAATAATCATGCAGCCGTGCAATGATATTACACAGCGCCTGAAATGGTACGGCAGCTAAGTTCCTTGATTATTACGCAGGAATACTTTTACGTTTTTAGTACATTGTTGTTGTGTAACCCTAAGAGTGTACAGGTTTGGAATGACACGATGAACTATTGGTATATTTTGGAGATTAATAAATGTAAATGTAATGTAAATGAACTATCTCTTAAACAGGAAGTTTGGAGCTCTTCGCTTTTTAAAAATATTACATAATACATTACATTATAAGTACTTTGTGAGTACACTAGCATTTTAGATGCCTTCAAATCTAAGACTATTCTTAATTTGATTTCATCAGGGACTTTATGAAAACAATACAGTGGTGGTAAAATGCAAAGAAAGCAATTTAATACTGTAACCAACACAAATAGCTGGTTTGCCTCGAATTCGCCTCAAAACGAGCAAGACAAAACCATGACATGTTAAGGCAGAGCAGCTGCAAAAGCCATCAGAGCCCAGCAGACCGTCATGTGCTGGAGTTGAGGTCTCTTCTACAGACCAGCACCGTGACTGTGCAACACTGCAGCTTTTTCTCTGATGAGTCTTGCAGTTCGCCTCTGTTACCAAGGAAACCTCCTTATTGAGAGGCTTGCGACTTCAAAGCCATTTCTACAGCTACCCAGATACTGTACAGAAATGGCAGGACGACATGTATTCAGAGCTTACAGCAAGGACACCATGTGAAGAATTAATCAAAAACACAGACGGTCGCTGTGAGAAAACGATGTATTTGAGTAATGCACAAGCCCAAATGCTCCTCTTACACAGAAGCGTTTCTCATTTTGAAGCAATCCAGGCAGTTGTTTTACATGCAAATGTTTGCAATAGGATGCGCATTTTGTGATTTCATAGTCGAGTGCTCCGACACTTAGAATGAGCAATTGATTTATTAGAAATTAAACTTTCTCATTTCTTTTATGTTTAAAGATATTTAAAAAAAAATTAGCATTTCACATGCTTATTCAGAAAAAACAAGTTGATACATGGTGAAAGTCAGAGCCTTTTTGCATACGTTTGCTAATACCGGTCGGACAAGTGACAGTTTCTCGTGCACTTCTCACTTTCTTTTCACAATATAAGCAGATCCTCATCCGGTGGGATGCATGACTCTAACGAGAACTAAATATACCAATACGAATCACAATAATGCCACACTTGGATGCTCCTGTGGGTACAAATACTGTATCCACAATGGCACCTACTCCATTCTGCTGTGCCCATGAGATTTAGGTGAGAGATTCAATGTGAAAGCACATTTCATTGTGGCCTACGGCAGTAAAGAAATCCATTCGCAAGGAATTCGAGTGGTGAGTTAAGTAGCAATGATATGATGCTCATGTTTTGTCTGGATCTATTCATTTATTTTATGGCAAGGTATAGGTTTGCTTGTAAAATGTCATGTGGTGCGACTTCCCAAAATCTTAATATGCATGAAATATTTTTAGGGCTGTCAAAAGGTCGCATCCAAAATAAAAGTTTGTGTTTACATAATACTGTGTATAATTATTATGTATATATAAATACACACACATTCATGTATATATTTAAGAAATATTTGCATGCATATACTGTATATACATTTATATAATTTATATTATATATAAATATTTTATATATAAATATAATATTATTTTCTTAAATATATACATGAATGTGTGTGTATTTATATATAAATAATAATTATACACAGACACAGCACACACACAAATATTATGCAAACACAAACTTTTATTTTGGATGCGATTAATCTTTTGACAGCCCTAAATATTTTATGATATTTGTGAAACATTTTACCATTTAATATACACTACTGTTCAAGTGTTTGGGGTCAGTAAGGTCAGTTTTTTATGTTATAACTTTTTTATTCCATAAGGACACATTAAATTGATCAAAAGTGACATAAAAAGACAATTATAATGTTACAAAATATTTTTATTCCAAATAAATGCTGAACTTTACTATTGATCAAATAATCTTAGAATCATGGTTTACACAATTATTATGAGTTGCAACTTGCAACTTCTTTAAACATTGATATTAATAAGAAATGTTTCTTAAGTAGCAAATCATCATATTAGAAGGATTTCTGAAGGATCATGTGACACTGAAGACTGGAGTAATGATGCTGAAAATTCAGCTTTGATCACAAAAATAAATCGTTTTAAAGTATATTAAAATAGAAAATGGTTACTGTAAATTGGAATCACTTTTTTTTTTACTGTAATACATGAAGACTTCAAAATATCTTACCGACCCCAAAATGAATAATGATTAAAATTAAAATGTAATCAAATAACAAATACTTATTACTTATTACTTTTAGCTGATGGTTACACTACATTAGTTATTAAATTGAAAGTTTCTTCAAAATGGACAGTTTTTCCAAATTGTATGAAACCAACATGTATGTACTCAAGAGTATTTCAAGGGACATATGGACCCACTTATTGGTCACTGACCCACATGCTTAGTTTGCACTGATTTCAGCACACCACCTGAGAATTCAACACGAGCAAATTAGAGGCCTATCGACCTATTCTGACAGCGCCGCAATACTTCAAGCACAGAGAAACCCTGAGTTTAATGGATGTTAAAACGAGTCTAAATAAAACGGCTCATATTCTTTGCCTTCTGAAGCTCAGCTTGCTTCTCAGACTTCAAAAATAGAGTCGCACCACAGTTCACAAATTTTACTGCGCTCACTCTGTGTTACGGTCTGTCTGCATTGCACACCTTGTGAGCAGATCTTAGATCTTCGCTGTTGTGTGTGTGTCGTACTTCATGTCGAAGGAGGGAAGGGGGAGGCTTAACGACTGATCCATGCAGCTGTGTTTGATCCAGGGGAAATACACATTAATGCACAGCAGATGTGCTTCTCCCTATGTCTCTCTCTCTCTCTCACACACACACACACACACACACACACATGCACACAGCCTCGAGTCAGAACGATGGATCTGGCTGTTGAAGGAGAGGGACTACAATAGCTTTTCAAAAGAATGCTGAATGAAATCTGGACTGCTTCATGGGGCACAAGCATGAACAAAACCAGCCAAACTATGCGTTAGCACACAAACAAACAAATAAAAGATAAAATACAAAACAGCTACAAACAAACAGCACACTCCTGTGCCCAGTTTTAAAAGCCCCCCCAACCCTCCATTTCCGAGTGAAACATTAAACATTCAAGATTTTGTGTGTGAAGAAAACTTTTATAGCTTTACAGAATTTGTTAGTCGAATAATGCTCCTTTTCAAAGAAAACAGGGCTTTGAAGATCACAATGTTTCTGTGAGAAGAACAGCATGAGTTTTACTCAACAAGAGAAACATATGGAACTGACAGAGATTGGCGCCAATTGAATCGCTATGAATGCCCAAAAAAAACAGCAATTGCTCAACTAAAAGGAATCTTCTCTGTGTGGGAAAGAGGGAACAACTGTCATGGCAAGCAGAGCGCAACTGCAGAATAGTTCAAGGTTGACAACCGCTTCAGATTGTCATCACGAGGATGGAGTATTAAAGTTTGTCATTACAAACCTGGATGACTTAATTTCTTCTGTGGAACACAAAAGAAGACATTTGTTTTTTGCCAATGTAATGAAAAAATCAATGGGGTCCAATTTAGGGCTGAAATGATTAGTTGACATTATCGGCAATTCAAAATTGTCAAATATTTTTGTTGTCTTTTGATCTCATATGACCTATTTGAAGGGCCTGCAATAACGCAGTTTGACCAGTGTGGCGCTGTAGCGCAAAACTGTAATGCAGCCCTCCTGAATCCAAGCCGACAGAAGAAGACATGGCAAGTCCAAGGGGGTAATCCAGCACCCGGAAAGTGTACCTTCCATAGGGGCAGCCATTGCTAACCAAGCCATCACCTGCTGTTAGCATCCCATTGACTCCAATTCATTTTGGCGTCAATTTGAAAGCGAATAACTTTGCATCTGAGGCGTTTAGAGACTCCATTTGTCCATTGTTTATTTCTAAAGAAACACGACAATGTATAAAAGGCTCCATTACCTTGTATCTGACACTATCGCCCAGTAGAAGCCGTTTTTGTAAAAATAGGCTAACGATTGCGTCATAACCACGCGACTCTGTCGCACAGTAGAGAAACTACCGTATAGACAGGAGGAGAAGATCGCAGGCAATCTTTTACTGTCTATGAGGCAATCGGAGGGACGTGGAGGCATAAAGTCCGATAAAGTCAAGGGAGAGGCATGGGGAGAAGCCCATAGAGAGCCAAAAGCAAACGGGACAAAATATTTCAACAACGTGATTCAGATTTCACTTTGCACAACTACTAGAAGACTTGCAACTGTCAGACAGGTTGCTCACGTCACATTTACGTCGTCAAGCTCAGTCTGAGGCTGCGCAGTACATCAGCCATCAGGAAGTGAGTGCTTCTAATTGACTTCACTTTTCTCCGTCGAAACCTATGGGGTCGCTGTGTCCATTTCTTTTACTGTCTATGGGCGAGTCGGAGTGCAAACGAAGCCGAATTTTAGAAGTTTAGCATAACTAAAATGCTGTCAATTGGGTATGGCAGGGTGTGGCGGCTGCTATACCTTGGCTGCCTGTCAGGTAGTAGGGCCTATATTTTCATATTTTATATTTATATTACTACATATAACATGTAATTTGTAATTGTTTAATAAAAGAGAGTTAAAGCAATTTAGTTGTTAGAATCGTGACGCGAGTTCAACAGCACTGCAAATGTGTCTAAAACGTGATTTTGCAACGTTGAGTATTGTAGCCAATCATACTCACTTGTGTTGAAAATAATGACCAATTAGGATGTCGAAGTTACCGGTAAGGAGAATCTGCTCAGTATCACTCAGAATGCTGAATGAGTTTGTTTAGCGAAATGTTACTAAGTTTCCTAACTACAAATGTATGTAGGTACTAAAGTGACAAAAATTTTTATTTTAAACGCTATAATAGTGTTAATGATGTCTAAAAATATATTTGCCAATAAGTGCTCCTTTGATTCCATCTACTGGTTATAGTGGTATTTTTTTTGTTTTAAATAAAAAAAATTTGCATTGCGATACTTACTATCAAAGCTATAGGCCATTTGTAATTAATCTTTGGACAACCACACACATACATTGTATTTTAAGGGGGCATTTTCAAATAAATATCCAAATAAATTTGATTACTAAACTAAATTAAATACATCAACTAAATTACTTATCTGCCCACATTGTCACTGTATGATAATTGAAATGAGCTAGATGACATCACTGTTTTCTCCAGAGCGGTTGTATAGCTGAATCAAATTCTGTTTAATTATTTTCCTGTTTAACACTGTGAAGCTGCTTTGAAACAATCAGCATTGTTAAAAGCGCTATATAAATAAAGTTGACTTAACGTCACCAGAGTCTGCCATACCTTGGCTTTTGGTGAATTGACACCACTGCCGCCAACTCTCACTCATTCAAACTCGCGCAATTGACACTGTTCACGCCACTTTTCTCACGCAGTGAAAGATACATCGCAGAGCAAAGAGGACACAGAATGCACCGAAAGATAAGAGTCTCAGCTTTTAAATTTTACTACGGAATTCAAACAATACATACAGTACCACTCATTGTAACAGTTAGACTATTGATGACTTCTGAGGAGGAAAGAAAACCTGAAGGAGAATCTATTCAGTTGGCTCGAAATTCATTTAAAATACATTTTCAAAAGCGATTTCCTTGTTTTATTTATTGGTTAAAATAGGTATAACTCAATATTTTAACTAAGAGCAAAAGTGGAATAATCGATCATAGCATACTGATTAATCAGCGAAATAGTCAACGATTAGTCGGTCCAATAATCGTCTGATTTATAAATGATCAAAAGAATCGTTTGTGCCAGCCCTAGTCCAATGTTGTTTAATTGTATTGACAAAAACGCAGGGACATTTTTATCTAAAATGACATGAAGGTGAATATATAGTTACAATTTCATTTTTGGGTGAGCCATCCCTTTAAAAAACATTTCGCAATGGATTTGAGACGTTCCGACCACAATCACATTCCTACAGCAAAGAAAAGGGCAACCGGGATGAAGATGTGGCCAGAAACATTGCCCAGCCATGTCAATGCCACTGATCATTTTCCAAGGATAGGAATTTGACACAGCTTTTCCCCTCAAACCCTTCGACACACTGATAGAGCTCGACAGGGGCCTCTTCCAGACCTTAGAGGGTGGGGGGGGGGGGGGGGGGGGGAGAGCAACACACTCTTCACCGTGACTGTGGTTCGCTGCTCAAGTAGCACAAAAATGCTTTCCACTACAGTCAGCACTCCATCAAGTCATGCAATTTTCCTAAGTTTTGTGTTGTTTCAACATGGAAAAAGACTAATATAGTGAAGATTTATATTGGCCCTGTCAGAGTGAATGACAAGACCATCTAGCCCACATTGAGTGGCACGGTATCCATTATTCATTATGGCAAGTGGACAGGGCTCCAACTTAAAATGTTTCCCTAAGGCACAACTGTAAAATCACAGTACCTCAAAACCTGTCTGCTCAAGGAACACAAAGAGCCTGGAGCCATTTTTAACAATCGTAAAGACTCTTACGGAGTATTAAACACATTCTATATTCTTTTCCCCCCATAGTTTAGCATATGATTTCATCATTAACCACTGCAAATGGATAGCAGCTGTGAGGGAGTGTGGTGTAACACTGCTGATGTAAGAACTGAGCCCAAGTTCTCTTTACTAAAACTAGACTTCCAGTCAGAGCGAGAAGAAAGGGTCACTCCTGAGGTATTATTTCCATCCTGTGTATGATTCTGCGCTATTGATGATAAAGTAATGCTAGCAGCTACAACTCTAAATTAGCCTAGTAAAGAAGACAGAGACGGCAAAGATAGTTCTTTACACGCAACGTATCCATATTCTATAAAGAAATGATGCATAATGAAGTGAAAGTGAAATTAATATAAAATAATGCTAATGACAGAACAGTTGGTCAATCGACAAGCTCGGCTCATAATAGAATGTTCATGTATTAAGGTTCGACAGCAGTAAGCTGGGTCTATATCCAGCAGTGAACCATGAATCATTAGCAATCAATAACCTCAGAGAAATGATGATGACAAAATGGATTCAATAGAGTGTCAATCAATGTTTGGTTCTTTGTAAAGAACACCCACTTCATCTTCATATTTTACGTCTCTCAAACACAACTCTGTCAGCATAAAACAAAATGGCAAATATGTAACTGTACGTATCCTTGATTTAATGTGGTCATGAACTTAGAAATCAAATTTTCCTTGAGCTTTTGACATATAAGAGGTCATTCTACTATAAGAATATCCTGCAAGTTTCAGAACTTAAAACTTCCTTGTTAGTCCGAAAAACAGCTTTTATTGAAACCAAGCCCAGAGAACGACTCGTTGTGGAATTTACCCATCTATGAGGTGAAAGACTGCCTCTGCAAATGAAAATCAACACCTATTTCCTCATTGCAACTTTGGCCCCGCCCACTGGTGTGTTAGTGAGATGACGAGGAGATAAGTGGATTACAAATAACTTTACCTTCCACAGGATCATAATGCTAGGAATGTGCTTGTTTATTTTCAACAATGTGAATGTCTCAGTTGAGCATTATTTATTTGTGTTCGGTACATTTCACTGTGGATTCTTTAGCAAATCAGTCGCAATTTCGGCGCAGGCTTTGCAAACACCCTTTACGATATGGACTTGGCTGTAATGCCACAACATTTAAGTAACCATGTTAATTCTAATGCCTGATCTGTGACCAGTGATTTCTGATATGTAATGATTCATGTACAGTCAGATGTTCTTTGTTTATGTCTCAGTAAATCAAACCAGTGACTAAACGCTCAACTTCACATCGTTTCTCTTAGTAGGATGAAAATATTCTGTAATTTAAACTGATTAAATTATATATAGAAAGCGATCAAAGAATGCTCCCTTTGCAATCGCTGGAGCTGTCAATCAAACAGCACGAGTTTATAAGTGACTGAGTTCTGGACTAGCTCCAAAACTCCCATAATAATCAACGAATCTCTTATTTATATAATGTCACTGATCTATATATAATGCTATAATCAACACTTTCCACGATTAGTTAACCATGAGAGCTGTAATAGTAAAAAGAGAGAGTTAAACCTAATACTAGCTATTTCATATACAAGATGTTAGCCAATCACAGCAGTCTCACAGCAGACGGCCCTTCAAACAAGAGCGTTCAAATCAGAGGCTAAAAATGCCTTTTATTTCTATATTATGACAATTTCTGATGTAAAAAAAATAAAAAATAAAACACATTCTAAGTGCATCACAGGAAACATCATAAAACAATGAAATTTATGAACCCTATAATTGATTTCTAGGCTCTAGCTTTCAAGATAATATGGCAAAAAATTAGAAATATGCATAACCGCCCTGCGCTAATCTCAGAGGTGCAACTCACACCTAAGTACACATTTCACACATGGAGATGCTCGCGCCTGCAGGATGTGTGGAATGTAAATGCATTTTAATAATTGGATTAGAAAGTAAAAAACAAATACTGAGCGATACCAAATCCTCTGATCCCAGTCTCATAACATATAGCCTACATTGAGGAACACTTTTAACCCGCATTTGTGGCATTGTGTCAAATACGTACATGTCTGATCTAATAATAGCAGCGAGATGATTTAGTAGCGGATGGAGGAAAAGGAGGTCGAGGTGCTTTAAGGTACAATTGAACAAAGTCACCACAGAAGAAAGTTTGTGGCGATGCTCACCCTTCTAGTGTTGTCCAGGACGAGGGGGTCGGGCCGGCCATAGTTGGGAGGGTTGGCGTGGGGATCGTAGCCGAGCCTAGCCAGCATAGGGGCGATGATAGGCATGTCCCGCAGCACATCCGGGGGGATTTTACCCACCCACTTGGATAAGGCCTCCACGTTGACAGGCTTGATCACCTGGTCTGTAGATCTCTCTACCCTGCAGAGGAAAAGAAGTGTGTCAATGGAGCACAAGTGCTTTACAGTCTTACCGCAGTGGACTAACTGGGTCTGATTAGATCATGCAATGCAATTAAAGAAAGCTCTAAGCTGTGTGTAATGCTTTGAATGAATGGCCATCCAATCTCCCAAATGCATCACATTTCATATTCCACACTATCCTTGTATTTGAGGTTTAGATGTTTAAGTTTCAGCACAATCTGGCAGAGCTTCAATGGCTTTAGCTGAAGTAAAATAGCTTACTGGTTTTATTGAACCCTAAAAAAATTATTATAGTGTAGTTTTTTACTGCTTACCATAGAGCATATCCCACTTTCTAACAGCAGAACCTGCTAAATAAGCTGCTTCCGTCACTGCACCATAAAATGTGTGTGGATTCAAATTTGCAGGGATATTAAAAATGAATCAGGCACTATGTCACACCCTGGGTAAATTATTCATACGTCTGAAATGAAATATTTACAAACACATAGATAAACCAGTAGATGTCAGATTTTTGTTTAGAGAGTGGCTCTCTCGTTAGGAGGATCTGGTTTACATATCACTCATATTTGCACAGAGTTTTAATAAACCTTTTTTCCCACCCAAGAAAACTGAAATAAAAAAACTACTGAAAACCCATCATTGTTCTTATATAACAACAGATGGGAACAGCAAATATTGGGTCAATCTCACAAAGCCTATCAAGAACATGTGTGGGTGGGTCATATTACTCCTGAAAATCAAAGTAAAGGCACAATAGGCAAGTTTGGCTGCTAGAGGTCACTTATTTAAAACAAAGGCGTAGCTTGATGACGGTGTGAATGAGCGTTGAATCATGGGAGTTGTAGTCTTCACCTCCACAGCCGATGGAAAGGAATCCGACGGACTCAGGCAGAAATCATGTTCATGAATGAGCGAATGTACTAAAGTTTTATTAATGTTACGGTGGTATAAAGCAGGGTTTGTGGGGTAACGCAGCACTGTTTTACATGGTTAAAACAATCCTACTAAATACATTTGACTCTGTGTGTTCGCTCGGTGGTTGGTATGAGAGATTTGTTGCACTTTACTTTTGCACAATATTATATCATATTAATAAAAAAAGGATGGCTAAATGACTGTTGCTAAATGACATGCAATTAATTTTGAGAAAGCTCTTTAAGAACTTTAATTTGGAGAAAGCTGTCTCTGATTATGTTAGCCACTTGAAAAAATAGTGTGGTCTCTGAGGCATGGTAAAAACGTTACTCGCGGTGAATCGAGAAAACAAGAGATTCAAACAATACGACTAACTGTGTTGAGCTGTATAACAATGATCAGTTTTCTGTCAATGAATGTATCCAAACAGTTGCTTGCCTGTCTAATAAAATGCATGCTATTTTAAAATGTCTTTGGTGTTTCCATGGTTTCTACGGAAATCAAAGGCAGCGCGGATATGACCTAATTGACAGGGAACGCAACGACATGGTCCGTAACACTGATTTCTCTGGATTTAAAATGCTGGAAACGTTTGGGATAATGCAAGTACACAGGTCAACAGAATATAACGTTGTTGTAGTTGCTTTTAGATATTTTAAATCGAAAAACCTTACATATTGTGCCTTAAAAATATTTTTTTCTTAACAATTAAGAACATTATTCACTATATCTCATTATTATAGTATATTAAAATAATTGAATAATTAAACATTTTACCGTCTATGCTATTTTTAATTTGCTAATTTTTATTTAAAAGTAAAGTGTATTACAATAATTCTCTACATTACGGTAATCAGACATTTGGGTGTAAATAGTGAAGTAAAATGGAAAAGACTACTCTACACAAAATACAGTACAATTTATAGCAAATATATTGTTAAAATAATAATATATAATATCAAAAATTATATATATGAAAATCAAGTGAAAGTGAAATATGACCTGGACATGAATAACAAATGCTCGCTCTCTCGGTTTTTTCCAACTTTCAACGCTGCCTCATTTTTGGGCTGAGATGACTGCAGTTGGAGTCGGATAGAGTCACTGTGGCCATATTCCCCGTTTTATTATTTCTTCCTTCATAGAGAACTCTGGCTCCAGATGGGAAACAGATTATTATACTCAATCCCCTTCTGCAGCCAAGACACAGGGGATCGTCAGCTCCACTGCCGGATCCAGTGCAAAACAGCCCGTGAACACCCTGAGCCTATAATCCCTCAAAACAGCAAACAATGACACAAAACCAGCGACAAGACTCACTCTGGCATGCTTATGAGTGTGTGTGTGTGTGTGTGTGTGTGTGTGTGTGTGTGTGTGTGTGTGTGTGTGTGTGTGTGTGTGTGTGTGTGTGTGTGCATGCATTAAACCAAGCGACTGAGCCAGAAGTCACTGTGACAACCTGCCTCGTCATGCCTACTCAAACATTATTCACAAGGCCGTGACTGGAGACAGTCATGTCCTGCCACACTCTTCAGAAATACAGCCGTAGTGTCCAATATTTGGAGGTGATGGCGATCTAAACATTTTAAAGGGAAGAACATCTAGCCCTCGTCTCCTCTTATTCCTGGAATGCAAGAACACAGCGGTCTGTGAGTTATTGAATTCACCTTCCCATCACACCCTCCCCGACCTCAGCCTCAGCGTTAGAGACCTGCCTCTCTCCCCAGGCACCATAAAGTCCATTTATACTGGCAAGCCGCTCCGCTGTACATTTCATTGTTCAAGTCCCTTGCCGGCGCAGTCCTTCACTTCTCTAATCCATTTACATTGGAATTGCACTTCGGCTGCAACGTGATTAATAGATTTACTGCTTCCCAGGACAGAAAAGACTGTTTTCTTCCTTAGCTGCAGTTATTTTCCCTCAGTGGAAAACTTCAAATCATTCATTAAAATACAGAAAAAGCAAGCACAAGTAAGCGTGGACAGGAGGAAAAGCCATTTCTGACAGCCTGGCAGCGGATGCGTCATGCTATTCTCTAGAAAATAACATCCTCTGTTCCGCAGTTGCTAAGGCCAACACATGCCAAACACGCAGTCTGCCTGCACTGACGCTCATTGGTATGAATCTCTTTATGATACAGAGCTGACACCCTCTGAGGTGAGATCTGCATCTGTAAGCTTTGTGAAAGCACACATATAAGATGATTGACAACAGCAGGGATGTGGCTGGAGAAGCCACAGAATACAAGGATGCAAGAAGAAAATCGGTTTGATTTAACCAGAACTGGTTAACCTTATATCTCATATCTAACTTTTATTGAATTCATTTCATGATACAGTGATTAACAAATAAGATTTTTGCATTTAGCAGACGCTTTTATTAAAATCAACTTATAATAGCGCTGCAACAATGTAACTTAAAATTAAAGGTGCTTTTACGTCCGCTAGAGGTCGCCTATTCAAAACAAAGGAGTAGTTTGATGACGCCAAGTTTGAGCGCAGAATCTTGGCACATGTGGTCTTCACCTCACAGCCGGTGGAAAAGAATCGGGATAGGACTCGGGCAGAAATCATGTTCATGGATGCGATTATTATTGTTACTGTAGTATGAAGCAGAGCAGGACTGAGTGTTGTGGGAGCTGAGAAAGACCGCCTGATCGATTGTTAATTGTTAAGACGAACGCAACACACGCATCGCGAGCAGCGGGACTTTTATTATGCCACATTCGCCGGCGCCACTTCCGCTTTTCCGGTCATTAGTATGAGGTAATGCAGCTCTGTGGATATTTTACTGCAAAAATGTTACATATTTTAGCTATAATTGTAAACATACCAAATTAGCTGTAAAAAAACAAGATAATTCAAAGATAATTCAAAAATATGATTTGCATTAAGGTTTTCAATAATTAATTGATCTCTAATAAGGAGTATTAATAGTGATGCACAATGTTAACAACTTTCATGGCAGGTATTGACTAAATAAAAAAAATAAAAATCAATCACTAACAACTAAAATAAATCATTTTAAAGTGAATTCTTTCAATTATTATTGTTTTAAAAGATGAGCTTTAACTGAGTGTTAAATGACAGGAATGTTTATCTAAATTAGGGGAAATAATACAAGCATGAACAATTAAATACCCAAAATCAACCAATACAATATTGTCTGACATGGTACTGATATGTTTCCCCTTAATGCTAGAGAGCTTTTACATACGGGCTAAGGGACTTGATTAAATGTAGCAAATTTTTTGTTTTTCTCAAATCGCTTTGGCTCAATTTTTTCAGATCTCCAAACATTTAGTCATGGGTGTCGGAAGCAAAAAAAATGTGGGTGGGTCCTCAGAATTACATTAAGTACAAATATACTGCTTTGCTTGCTAAACATATAGTTCGGAAAGACAAAGTTATGGAAATCGCTGTATCATTGAGAGCGTCAGTAGTGTAGGGGTAAGACGCACAGCATCTAGTTTTGACACAAATCGACCCGCGGTTCGAATCCGCCTTTCGCCGAACTCAATCCTCTCCTTTTCCCATCATATATCAGATCGAAAAGGCATTTATTTTCAATAAAAATTAAGAAAATATTAGAAAAGTGGAAATAAAGCGTCTAACATGTGTTTAATAATAAGTGTTTATCGATTAGGGGTAGGTAAACAGACATGTGTTGAATGTTAGAGACGATAAAAGTGAGTGGGTCCAATATCATTTATCGTAAAAAGTGGGTGGGTCTTGTCCCACCCACATACAATGGTTCCGACGCCCATGCATTTAGTTCCCTTTTCGGTCTGTCACGTCGGAACGCCACAATGTATCGATATCCAGATACGTTGGTGACGTTCCGATGTGGCATCTCCGTTCTCTCCTTCAGGGAACAAGGGTTACACACGTAACCGAGACGTTCCCTTTCAGTCGGTCACGTTCAACGTCCCGTTGGAACGTCACAATAAATTGGGATATCAATATGTCAGTGATCTTAAGGCGTGACAGCTCCAGTCCCTCCTTCAGTGAACGAGGGTTACATACACAATTGATTTCTCATTGATTTGACCAAATTGCATGTGTTTTGGCAAAAAAGTAGGTCCAATTATCTACAATTTGCACAATAACTAAATGCACATGCCTTGTTGATCAAAACTGATGCGTTGATTCCCAGTGAAACTGTCACTTTCACAAACTCTTCAAAACTTCTAAACATTCTTTCATCGTGTGAGCCATCACCTGCAAAATGATCCATTCAATTATCAAAATCTGTCAGACATGCATGTATATTCTGTAAATATCTGACACGTTATGTTCGTAAAGTCTGCTAAATTAATTTGGCAAATGACCTGCCATTTCAAATGAAACTCGTGTCACACACATGTGTAGGAGCACGTGCCAGCCGCTAGATCACGTCCCCCTTCAACGGCACATTTAACCATGAAAAATTTTCATATATTCCCATATTTCCCATAAAAGGTGAGTATCTTCAGTGTGCGTTCACCACCCACGCCCCATATGTACAGTAATTGCTCCAATAGCAACACAAATCACTATGCTGTCTAGAAGAGCGCAAGCTAGAGAGATGAAAGAGATAATTTAACTCCGCTACTGCTACATCCATTACTTCACAGCAGGAGCTATATGACAGCAGACGCTGCATATATCATGATACTGACGGTTGCGATCCACTTAATTTTTGCAGCTCTCATACAAACACGCTGCCCTTTTCTCGCCTTATTGAAAGTACACAAACACACGCATACGCTTTTGTAAGGTCACGCGGAGTTCCATTCTGGAAGAGTGGCTTAATGGTCTCTGGCTGTTTGTCAATTATTCATGGAGGGCGCTAGAGCTTTTTGCATGGCGGTGTAAGTACTAAAGCCAAATAACAGAGCCCTGAGCTACACGAGCCCCTTGTGCTAATGGCCAGGTCTCTGCTTCCAGTCACTTATATCATGCACTCTGAATTTATGTTAATTGGCAGGCCAGTGTCTGGTGGCCCATACAATGGTCAGAGAGAGTCAGAGGTGGTGAGCCACTGATCAATAGCAAAAAAACAAACAGATAGAGACCAGTCTCTAACAAACCTAAGTGCAGAGAGACGCTCTCCTGGCAGGTGCATGTTGTGGGACAGATTTAATGGACTTGTATTTGTACGTCCCCTCTGGGATGAAGGGCGAGGTTTAGTGTTTATCACCAGCCATTAGGTCTCTAAAGATTCCCCCTCTGCCTAAAATCATATCAGTGCCTTCTCCGAAATCAGCTATGGTGGTTTTGTTCCCCTCAAGCACTGAAGAACCATGAAGGCTTGAGCTGGCATGCTTTTTCTGATGCCTCCGAGGAGAGCAGAGGCGCCTCTTTGGCGGAGTCCTACAGGGGAGCTCCTCTGCTGGGCTGCAACATCATGTTTGAGAGGTGTTGTTGCTTCTGACTGATGAAATATTCATGAATGTGTGCACAATGCTAATTTATCGAAGACCTTTAGATCAAATGTTACACAACAGACATGACATGAAACCATTATACATACTTCTTGTATTGGTGTTTCAGAGATTTTTGCATATTTTAAAGTGCCCATATTGTGATTGTTTACAAGTTTATTATTTTATTTTTGGGGTCAGTCAGTTATGATTGGTCAACTGCATAGAGTGTGTCAGAAATATAGCGCCCCTCACCATAATTGGGTTTCAACTCCCAAGGCGTCACCTGCAGCTGTAAACAGTATTATATCTATGGTAACTATTGGAAGTCCACACAATGTTTGAGGGTGGCCAAAAGTAGCCAGTAGGCGGGCATTATGCCAATGTGAGAGCTTTTTGTCCCTCCATAGAAAGCCTATGCAAATGAAACTGTGACACTTCAAAAAGACGGTGGAGATGGAGAAGGTGGTCTAGTGGGTTAAAACTGAACTTATACGCAGAAGGTTGCTGGTTAGATCCCAGCAGTGTGTCCTTGAGCAAGGCACTTTACTCCATGTTGCTCCACGGGGGATTGTCCCTGTAATAAGTGCACTGTAAGTCGCTATGGATAAATGCGTCTGCCAAATGCATACATTTATACGTAAAAAGTTCATAAAGAGATCGGAAAATGAATCCATATGAGTGGTTTAATCCAAATTTTCTGGACAGACATGATCGCTTTGTATGATGAACAGATTTAGTCTTTTCCTCACATATAAACATAAACTGGGTAAACATTTACATTTATGCATTTGGCAGACGCTTTTATCCAAAGCGACTTACATTGCAATTAAGGTACACATTTTACATTTTGTCAGTTCTTGCTTTCCCTGGGAATCGAACCCATGACCTTGGCGTTGCTAGCGCCACGCTCTACTGTTTGAGCTACAGGAAAGCCCCGCCTGATCTGCCAGCGATTTGATTTCGCCCTGCAAATCAATCTGGAAAACTGTACATTCATTTCTACTGCTTCGGTTACACTTTTGCGGGAACCAATCACAGACTGGCTTATCCACCTGGCGCGCTATTGGCAGGTTTAACACGATGACGGATAGAGAAGCGATGGGTCGTGGCCCATTGATCACGCCTCTTGTGGTCTGATTGGTTGAAGGACTATCCAATTGCATACAGAGTCATTTGGATTATGCTCGTTTATCACGCCTCTTGTGGTCTGATTGGTTGAAGGACTATCCAATTGCATACAGAGTCATTTGGATTATGCTCGTTTATCACGCCTCTTGTGGTCTGATTGGTTGAAGGACTATCCAATTGCGTACAGAGTCATTTAATTTATGCTCGTTTATCAATCCTCTTATGCAGTAGAAAATACATAGCAGACTCCCCAGACCAATGTTCAATCTTAAATTGAACTTGGTCTGATGATAGCCAGACAAATATAAACATTGATTAGTGAACAAAAGCTCAACCGTACCTGAATGATGGCGAGAACAAACCTCTTCCGGTTTGTGCTGCGTAACCAATGAGGTTCAGTTACACAGCACGTTTGAGCTTCCGGAAGAGGTTTGTTCTCGGTTCCGTTAAGCATTTGTTTATGTTCACAGATCAATGTTTATATGTGAGTAAAAGCCTAAATTGAATCTGTTGTGGACAAACTAATTAGTGCAAGTATGCAGGGTCAGAAAAATCTGGCTGATGACGCATACAGTACACGTATACTATGCTATTATGCAAGCTCTGTTCTATTCAGTTGTATCTTATCAATTTATCCAGTTCTTAAAACAGGTCTGAATGATCACAAATCCAATTTATCTCACTGACTGAAAAGTGTCTAGGATACCATAAGTAAGGAATTAAATTTAAAGAGCAGGACAAAACACATGTCCATAATCTGCATATAATATCCCCCTTTTGAATGAATATTTGGTTATGTAGACAGTGTGCTGAAGAATGCATGTGCTATTGTCTGGATGTGAGAAAACAAGATCCATCCATCTCTCTCCTAAGGGATAGGTTAGGACCTTAGTTTCTCAAGCCTACTGTCACTGAGACGTGACAAACAGCAGTACTAGCCACTTAGCATTCATTAAGGATTTTTATGGATATACAAAGCAGCCAGCCAACCCTTCACAGAGTCCACAGAAGTACAGGAACAGGGATCTCTCAGTAGAAGGGCTCTAGTTAATTTAACAGAGCCTGGGTTCGACTCACTGAAGCAGACATGAGAAGCACTCAAGTCTTGCCTCAGGACACATGGGATATGGGTGCAAAATAACAACAACAGTAAAATACCTGTTGAAGTCACCACAGATCCTCCTTTGAGATTCTTCCTGCAGCACCACCTAAATCTCCAGAAATCCCCATTAAGCCAGGAAAGCCTGATCAAGCAACAGTAAGAGGCATTATGAGTGTTGCAGTGGTGGTTATATAGAAACTGACAGAAAGGAGAGCTGGGAATCTGCAAGAATGCAAAAAATGCCCTGAATGTTTTGACAATTTTGCTCGTTTAAAGGTCCAAAATCATCCACCTCACTCCTTGCATCCAAATATGCCTACTTTCCTACAATATAGTGGGTGAAAAACAGTACATAAAATAAGTAGCATGTCCGAATACACAAAAAAATAAATAATGCCTAATTTACCCCGATGACCCAATACTTCCATCGAGATTCTGAAGTGCACATCCAATGGACACTTTACTATCCCATGAGGATTTGTAAATGGGCATGAGTCACATGACAAAGCCAACATGGTGGGTGAAGTACGTCCGGCATGGGCATACCAAATGCCACCCTAAACCCTCACGAGTCCGCACTGACGCTTTGACTGCCAGGTAAAGTCCTCTGCGTAGCTCGCAAACTTGCGGGCTCAGCTGAAGTGCGCATCGAGGGCACATAACGGCTCGCAAGCACCCTTCTGAAACCTAAAATGTTGAACGGGATGCCCTATGGTTTAACAGACACGCGCACTCGGCAGCCATTGTAAGTCCACAAGACCGAAAGTGCATAGAAGTGTGCCATTTGGGATTCAGCCATACTATATAGAACATACTTTTTTGTCACGTTAACACTCCTTGTTAAAAAGTTTGTTGCTCAGCACCTACATTGAGGAAAATAAGTATCTGAACACCCTGCTATTTTGCAAGTTCCCACTTAGAAATCATGGAGGGGTCTGAAATTGTCATCGTAGGTGCATGTCCACTGTGAGAGACATAATCTAAAAAAAAAAAATCCAGAAATCACAATGTATGATTTTTTAACTATTTATTTGTATTATACAGCTGCAAATAAGTATTTGAACACCTGAGAAAATCAATGTTAATATTTGGTACAGTAGCCTTTGTTTGCAATTACAGAGGTCAAACGTTTCCTGTAGTTTTTCACCAGGTTTGCACACACTGCAGGAGGGATTTTGGCCCACTCCTCCACACAGATCTTCTCTAGATCAGTCAGGTTTCTGGCCTGTCGCTGAGAAACACGGAGTTTGAGCTCCCTCCAAAGATTCTCTATTGGGTTTAGGTCTGGAGACTGGCTAGGCGATGCCAGAACCTTGATATGCTTCTTACAGAGCCACTCCTTGGTTATCCTGGCTGTGTGCTTCGGGTCATATTCATGTTGGAAGACCCAGCCTCGACCCATCTTCAATGCTCTAACTGAGGGAAGGAGGTTGTTCCCCAAAATCTCGCAATACATGGCCCCGGTCATCCTCTCCTTAATACAGTGCAGTCGCCCTGTCCCATGTGCAGAAAAACACCCCCAAAGCATGATGCTACCACCCCCATGCTTCACAGTAGGGATGGTGTTCTTGGGATGGTACTCATCATTCTTCTTCCTCCAAACACGTTTAGTTGAATTATGACCAAAAAGTTCTATTTTGGTCTCATCTGACCACATGACTTTCTCCCATGACTCCTCTGGATCATCCAAATGGTCATTGGCAAACTTAAGACGGTCCTTGACATGTGCTGGTTTAAGCAGGGGAACCTTCCGTGTCATGCATGATTTCAAACCATGACGTCTTAGTGTATTACCAACAGTAACCTTGGAAACTGTGGTCCCAGCTCTTTTCAGGTCATTGACCAGCTCCTCCCGTGTAGTTCTGGGCTGATTTCTCACCTTTCTTAGGATCATTGAGACCCCACGAGGTGAGATCTTGCATGGAGCCCCAGTCCAAGGAAGATTGACAGTCATGTTTAGCTTCTTCCATTTTCTAATGATTGCTCCAACAGTGGACCCTAGTGTCTTTGGACAGCTCTTTGGTCTTGGCCATGTTAGTAGTTGGATTCTTACTGATTTTATGGGGTGGACAGGTGTCTTTATGCAGCTAACGACCTCAAACAGGTGCATCTAATTTAGGATAATAAATGGAGTGGAGGTGGACATTTTAAAGGCAGACTAACAGGTCTTTGAGGGTCAGAATTCTAGCTGATAGACAGGTGTTCAAATACTTATTTGCAGCTGTATCATACAAATAAATAGTTAAAAAATCATATATTGTGATTTCTGGATTTTTTTTTTTAGATTATGTCTCTCACATTGGACATGCACCTACGATGACAATTTCAAACCCCTCCATGATTTCCAAGTGGGATAACTTGCAAAATAGCAGGGTGTTCAAATACTTATTTTCCTCACTGTATGTGATTTCAGAAGCACCTAGTCACTTAGAAGTGTAATAGCACACCTAACCTTAAACCTCATTCATAATTTATACTTAAAGGGATAGTTCACCCAAAAATGAAACTTC
The DNA here is from genome assembly GCA_023566225.1 of Romanogobio albipinnatus. Classification (NCBI taxonomy): domain Eukaryota; kingdom Metazoa; phylum Chordata; class Actinopteri; order Cypriniformes; family Gobionidae; genus Romanogobio; species Romanogobio albipinnatus. Next base: position 15,423,701 of record CM042247.1, on the reverse strand, counting down.
TGTCATAATTTACTCACCCATAAGTTGTTCCAAACCTGTATAAATATCTTCCTTTGTGTACAGAAGACCAAAGAAATTTACACAGGTTTGGAACAACTTGAGGGTGAGTATATTATGACAAAAATTTCATTTTTGGTTGAACTATCCCTTTAAATATAATAACTTAGGTTTGGAATTTTGGAAAATGTCCAACAAAATAGTTTCACAGTGGTGTAAATCTCTGCGGCAGTTTTGTTTTTGATAATGAGCTTAAATATCAGACGCTTTTCTAGGAAACTGGGCAGTCAAAGTCCTAGTACTTTACTCATTCGTTTTAATGCGAAAACAGAAAATGAAACACTTATTATTAAACAAAGGTTGAATCCGTCAAGTGTTATGGCACAAAAAATCTACTTGTCCATTCAATGGCTAATGATACTGGGTGTCACTGATCTCATTGATTGTGAGTGTTCAGCAGCTGAGGTGTTCTCAACTCATCTCTTTCCGTTCCACAACAGATGCTTTTCCTGACAGCACTCTATTCTACAAACAATGTCTTAACTATGTGCCCTTCGGCTTCCCTCCAAATGTTCAGAGGAGTTAGTTGACCAATAACATGCTACATGCTCAAATCTCAATCCCAGCTTAATACAGAGATACTGACCTCATATAACTTTAGATTTAGTCTGATTTATGGTCTTGATTTAGTTTGTGATACCAAAAAGACTTCAGTATTCTCATTCATCAATAATTATACATTTACATTTATGCATTTGGCAGACGCTTTTATCCAAAGCGACTTACAGTGCCAATCCCCCTAGAGCAACGTGGAGTAAAGTGCCTTGCTAAAGGACACACTGGTGGTGACCGCTGGGATCGAACCAGCAACCTTCTGCATATCAGTTCAGTGGTTTAACCCACTGGACCACCATCTCATTCTAAACTTCTAAACCATCTAAACTTATACTTTAGTATTATTTTGTTGACACGTAAAACAATTTAACACGTTTTCATGTTGCCAATAAAACCCTGCCAGTAAAAGTTTCACACCCCCTCCTTGTGTCCTGACTCATGAGAATTAATGTCTTTAATTTACATTTTAGAAAAAGATCAGTGCATTGATTTACACAATTTCACAAAATCAATTTGCACCATCACTCAATTTTTACAGAGGTCTCATTTTATTCACTTTAAAAATAGTGAAAATATATGTGGGGTAAATATCTCTGTATATCTATATACCTGCAAATCTGACTTATATCTGACTTATATCTGACTTATATATGCCCCCACCTGGTGGAATGACCTGCCTATCTCAATTCGAGCAGCCGAGTCTGTAGCCATTTTCAAAAAACAGCTAAAGACACGTCTTTTCCAGCAGCACCTGACCAATCAAGAATAGCACTTAACATTCTATTCATTTTTTTGTCTGTCTAATTTATTTAAAAAAAAAAAAAAAAAAAAAAAAAAAAAAAGTCCTGTGTTCTGTGTTTAGATTAACTGAGACTTGTTACAGCACTTGCATACTGTTGCCTTTGACTGTTCTAGTTGCTTCTATTGCTCTCATTTGTAAGTCGCTTTGGATAAAAGCGTCTGCTAAATGACTAAATGTAAATGTAAAAATGTAAATCTCTTTATACGGAGCATATAGTAGCTTAAATAAAAATGATTATGTATCTATTTAAGTAGATCTTCCCTGTATTTTATTTCCTGCATTCAATTTCGTATCTAATGTTGACTGGTAAATTTTAGTGTTTATTAGTGCATACTGAGAGTGTAGTAAATAAAAAGGATTACATATTATTGTATACTGGAATAATGTATTTATTTTTTTTGAAGGATTTTTTTGAAGGTTTATTTTACTTCTTGCATGAACATGAGTCCCATTTTTTTTTTATTAGGAAAAATGTATGTATAATGTAGAGACTGACATATGATGTCATACTGTAGTTTGTTAAATTTGGACCTTTTTTCTTTTTTTTTGTAAATGCAAACTTGTTTTATGCTTTTCAGACATAATTTGTTTCTGCACTTTAGAGAGCTACATATTTGAAAAATGTAGCATGAAAAATCTAATTTTGAAATCATCCTTTTAAAATAATTAAGAGCAAATACTCAGGGCTCCAAGCTGCGACCAGATAGACACATTTTGCAACCTTTTTTCCTGCTGGTGCGACTAAATTTAGTTAAGGGTCGCACTGGTGCGGCCAACTTGTTGCCCATTTCGGTTACATGTGAGAAACATTAAATGGCAAACGAAACTAAACAAAAGCAGAACGAAACCACTCTACTTGTTTATGCTGCACTTATCAGGGTTTCGGTCCACAAATTATAAACCTTCACCATGGATTTAATGTAGTAACACCCCATGGTATTGTGGATGAAATTATCGAGTGTTTTTAAAAAATATATTATTCATCTCAGGGTTCGTACAACCTTTTGAGAGTAAAATTCAAGCACTGGACACTTTTTCCAGCACTTCAAAGCTCTAAGTATTGCCCAATTTTAAATGTTATTTTTAATGTTATGATTTTTAAATCTAAAAGTTTAAAGGTGTAGGCCACTTTGTGGCAAACAAGCACTTTTATTTTAAAAAGACATGAAATTAACACTATAACCAGTAGGAGGCTTTGCCATTTTCACTCCGTAAAGGAACACTCCACTATTTTTGAAAATAGGCTCATTTTCCAACTCCCCTAGAGTTAAACAGTTGAGTTTTACCGTTTTCGAATCCATTCAGCTGATCTCCGGGTCTGGCGGTAGCACTTTTAGCATAGCTTAGCATAGATCATTGAATCTGATTAGACCGTTAGCATCTCGCTCAAAAATGATCAAAGAGTTTCAATATTTTTCCTATTTAAAACTTGACTCTTCTGTAGAACATTGTGTACTAAGACCGACGGAAAATGAAAAGTTGCGATATGGCCGATATGTCTAGGAACTATACTCTTATTCCTGCGCAAAAATTAAGGAACTTTGCTGCTGTACCATGAGTGCAGCAGGCGCAATAATATCATTATAAATATGTATTTAAATTATATATTTACTGTTGTTAATAAAAGTAAAAAAAATTCTGTATATCAATTCAAGCTCAGTGCTTCACTCTTACATTTCCAAAAAACATTTAATTTTATTAGTAACTGCACTTAACAAAACAATGCAAAACAATACTAATTTTATGATTAAATTAATTTATGATACATTTTCTAGAGATACATTACACTCCAACTGGTGCCACTGCTCTCAAATGTTAGTCTGGAGCCAAAAACATTCTATATAAATCAGAGAAAAAAAATAAATAAAATAGAGCAAAAAAATACAAGTTGTTGTTGTTGTTATAATATCAACCCGCTCTAACCTAAAGGCAGTGAGAAGAAGTGAGGAGGAGAGAGGACAGATGTCTAGGAAGGTCAGCACAAGTATGCAGTTCATTCAGCTCACAGATTTTTGAGCATATGAAAGACAGACCAGAGATGCTTTGAGAACAAAGAGGGGGAAGAAGAGATATGCTACAGCATCCAAATAAAAATATAAAAACTGTGTGACCCTCTCTGACCATACGTTTTTCATTTCTAAAAATGGACACCAGACGGAAGCCAAATTTCTCCATGGGACATAAAGGGGGTCAGATGATTCATGTGTCAATGGCGGTGACCCTTTGTGCTTTTGAGATTTCAATAACTTCTGCAGGCCATGTGTACATCGAATATGCCTTAAACCACAGCCTCAACATGTGACCAGCACTTTGGGATTTTTCTGGAATCAGAGTGATTAATGAAAAGGCGACTAACCCCGTTCTGTTCTTGAATATGTAGCTCCCTAAAGTGCAGAAACAAATTATGTCTGAAAAGCATAAAACAAGGTTGCATTTAAAAAAAAAAGAAAAAAGAACATTTGAACAAACTATGACATCATATGTCAATCTTTACATTATACATCAATTTTTCCTATTGAAAAAAAAATGGGACCCATGTTCCTACATGCAACAGCTTGTTTTATTGCAGCAGGAATGCTGCCGGTGAACTACGCTCCTTCGTTTGGTCTATTCAGGGCATGAACTGTGCAGAGAACTCATTAGATTCATGAACATACCCCAGAAGCTGCAACACAACATGTTGTAGTCAAACTGATCCTGTACACAATTGCACCCTAGGGATTATCAAGTTGTTATCTGAAAATAACGCATCACTGGTCAGTGAGAAAATCAACACATGTACAGTTATAGTCTGACGCCCACACACATCTGCAAATAAATGAACACGGTTACCACGTACACAAAATGCTGTTTATGTTTGGAATAGCACACTACCATACTAGTCTCTGCAGTATATAGTATGCATATTATGCAGAGCATAGCAACTTGCTGCATGCATGGAATATCCAGGTCACCTCACACTTGACTTTACATTACTTTCCATGATAGCGAATAAACGGAAATAATAAATAATTCACAATATTTTATAGATTTTTCTTGCATAATCACTTGTTTTTAATCAAATTATTACACTATAAAAATATACAATATAATTATTATACAATGCAGTGTTGTTAAAGTCCCTCAATTATGGTTTTTGGAATATTCCCTTTCGTGCAGTGTGTAATATCGCTGTCTGTGAATGTAAACGTTCTGCAAAGTTGTAAAGTTGAAAGTGCACGATAAATAAAGTTATTGTCTCCCAAAAGAAAGAATCGACTCTGAACTGCCTAAACGAGTCGTTTGTAATTCAAATCCCAATCAGTTACGGTTCTACGTCACTAGAAAAGACATTCGCATAATGTCCGCCTAGTTCAACATAGGATTCACAAACGCTTGCTCTTGAAAGATGGGACAGTACCAGTTTATTTGGTACTTTATTCGAGGTTCGGGTTGAATATCTAGTTCTTCCAATGTTTCATCATCGGAATGGCGCTCGGATTGATATGGTACAATTGACATCATCATTAAAGTCCCAGTGAACCAACTGATTTTATTTCAGTGCTGTGACGTATTTCCAAGCGAAACGGAATATTCAATAGAGGGCAGGGTTTCACTTCAGCGCTCCTCCTCTCCATCCCACGCTCATAGCAGACTAACGGTTGGAGGGGAGTGGTTAAGGATATTCAAACCCAAGCCGTCGCATAGTCGTCATCGGAAAGGGAACGCCATTCAAGACCGGAAGTTACTTTTCAGAAGATGATTAAAGATTACCACGGCAAACAATTTTTTTTATGTTTATTTTAGTGGTGGGCATCGATTAAAAAAAATTAACTAATTAATCGCACTTTTTTCTGTAATTAATCGCGATTAATCGCAAGTTTTTAATATTTTACGTTTTTAATATTTTGATATTGTAATAATTTCAGTTACTCTCCAAATTAATGTATAAACAATTTAAAGACAGCATATTTTAAATATGTGTTGTATTGTCATGTTTTTATGAATGAAGGCCAGTATCACTGATACTAAAGTGTCTATGAAACATTAATGACGTTACATTACAGTATAACTGAAAGCTCCCAATTTCAACATTTATTAGGCTTTAAAAAAAAACTACTTTTAATTTAAGTGAATTTAAAACAATCTTAACATAAACCCAAAATAATAAATGTTATATTTACCCATGGCCTTCCCTGTTATACATATACAGAAATGTAAAAGTTATCTTTCTTAACTGCATAAATAATACATTAAATATAGATGAATCATCATTAAAGCTACAATTTTCTCTGTTCCCGTTGTTCTTTGATGAACATTAATGACAGGCATCATCAGTGCTCCTGTCACTTTAAGAACAGCCGCATATCTCACGCGCTGTCCCGCGCATCTCATTTCCTCACAACTCTTTAAGTTAATTTAAGACGTTATTGAACTAATTTAAGACCCTAATATGAGAATACTCAAAGTCATCTGTGTTATTGTTTGTTCAAGAGCAAAAGAGAACTCGATGTGAGCAGGAAACTGACGCGAGTCTATCTATGCGTCGAGTGTGTGTGTGTGTGTGTGTGTGTGTCACTGGAACGGGGAAAAACGGACACTGCGTTATTTGCGTTAAATATTTTAATTGCGTTAAGCTGAAAAAATTAATCGCCCGCGTTAACGCGTTAATTTGCCCAGCCCTAGTTTATTTACTTGCATGGATTAATTGTTCACCCTAAGACCTGTAATGTGGGCTAACAAAGTAAATAAGATCGATTTTGATTTCATGAGGACTTTAATGTCTTTACAGTGTGTGCAATCGCAAAGCTTAAGGAAACCTCCGGAGCTGAAGTTCAGTTATGGTAATGGAAGCTTAGCTTCTGACAAGCGCTGTAAGTGGTAGACCAATCACAACAGACTGAGCCGTCTGACCAATCAGAGCAGAGTAGCTCACGGAAAGGGGGGATTTAGAGAGACTGATTCATCCGTCGAGTCGTTTGAGAATCATTGAACATGGTGGTGATGTGCAATGTATATTATGAGAAAATTAAAGGGTTTTTTGACCTTTGATGAATGTAAACCTGTTGTAGGAGACCTCCAAAACTAAATTAGGAACCTTTAAAATAGCATAATAGGGGCACTTTAATGTTAACTCAAACTTAAACTATTAAAATGGTCTGTTAATTAAAAATAAAGCTGAATTAAAATATATAAAATTAGATGAAAAACTTAAAATAAAAATTAAAACACATTAGAAATGTTTCCTTGGAAATTAACTGCAAGATTTTTTTTTTATATAAATATTAAATATAAAAATAAAAGCTAATTCAAAATTTTAATAAATAGTATAAATAATGCTAAAATAACAATACTATGAGAACAATGCAATTTGAAAGCTATTCTTCACACACACTGTTCCACAGTTTCCGTATTAATGAAACAAGCAAATCATGTAGTGTATTACTGTTTGAAACATCATACTACTTCACATGCTGTTTCAATAGCAGGCAGTACACAGCACACTGTGCAGTTCACCGTATACAGTACGCTAGTATGCCAAACATAGCATGTGTGAGAAAAATGGCTGTTGACATTAACTAGGTAAAATAACTAGCTCGGCTTAAATAATCCAGATGGCTCATAAACCCAAGATACTCCCGCTGGAATGCTAGGCTCAAACCCCTGCATTGGCTTTTACAAGAACACAAAAATAACTTGTTTAAATCAGATAGATGGTAAACAAGAACTGATGGAGCATAAAAAGACCCTCATACGAGTCAACAGCACTTACTTGGAGAGTGAAACGCCTCCTACTTTTCCAATGAGCTCCTCGTGGTGCAGAACTGCATCATTCCAAGGAATGTTCAGGAATTTTAGAAGTGTCCTCATCCACTTTTCTGGGTGCAGAACGAGCTGTTCGTAGTGCACAGGCAGGCACTTGTCCGCTGCCTCCAGGCACTGTGTGTACATTGTCTCTATGGCCCGGTTCCACTTTGTTAGGCAGTCCCGGTAGCTGCTCAAGTCAAAGCCAGCAATGGTGACTTTACGGGAGATCATAGAGTGGACGGAGGCCCTGCCGTCACGGACCATGAGGATGAACTTAGCATGAGGGAAGATCTTAGCCAGATAAGTGAGTGATTTAAGAGCAAAGGGGTCTTTATTACACAGGTAGTTGGCAGGTTCTCCGTGTTTTACGATAATCTCCAGTAGGAAAGCTTGCATGGCTGAGTCCAAGACCTCATCTGTCACTCCAGCTTCGTCTAGACGCATTTTCTCCCGCCCGGAGCGGCTCCACATCTGCTTCATGGCCAGAATGCGTGGGATGACACGGGTCTCTTCCCCGCAGCGTACTTCGGGGTGAGCATCCAGCATTGCCCTCATAAGAGTGGTGCCACTGCGAGGGACGCCGCCAATAAATATAAGAGGCATGTCTTTATTGTAGATGAAGGGGTTGCTAAGGTTCTGCCCTGTACGCAGAGTGGTACGCAGACTGCTCACCAGTGGCTGGCTGCGCTCCTCTATCCGGTGGTGGCACTCCATGGCATGCCTGCCCAGGTAGAAGACCGTGACGGAACTGATGACCAGGCAGGCCACTAGTAAGTTCTGCTTCAGCTTGCCGATCATCTCGGGGGTGAGCGGGAGGGCCAGAAGAGGATCCAGTGGTGGAGTGAGATGGGGAAGAAGCAGAAAAAGGGATGGTGAGGTCGGGCAAAGTGTGTTGATCTGAACGCCCGATACTCAGGACTGGCCGTGGCGCAGCGAGTGGAGGCTGGGATCTGCTGTACGCAGCTCTCGTCGAGTACCTGAATCCATCAGGCCTGAAACACACAATAGGACAGATCAACCTCCTCATATAATTGCAGAATTTGTTTGTCAATGATAAATAAGCATGCCCATGATAAAGGTAAAGACCTCTCGTTTAAACATGTACCAATTAGGGATGTCACGCTAAGAAAATTCTCCCACTGCTTAATAGACTTGCGACAATAACGGCACAATGCCTTCTTGCAATCTTGTTCAACGGTGTTGGTGCTCTAGGCAGACTGTCTTGTCTGTGTATAAAGAGTGGCGGTACCAATTGCATATTGTACGAGAAAAGATACTTGTCAATGACATTCAGGATATGTTGCGCTTACTTTTTCTTTTCGCTTTGACACCAAATCCTCTGCTATCGTCTCATCAGTCATCTATCCTTACTCTTGTTATGTGACAAGTGAAATCTGACTCTGCTACACTGTACTGCAACTTTCTAATTGTAGTTTATAATTGAATCGTCTGCTGTCGAACTGAACTAAATGGTTTTTATTTCTATAAAAAAAAGGCAAAACGACAGTGGGTAAGGCAAGTAATGTAATCTGTGTATGGCCGAACACCATGCGACCCAATCCCATTTCTACCCCTTAGCCCTTTCCTTTCCCCTACCCCTTCGTTTTGCGCGTTCACGTGAAGGGGTAGGGGTGTCTCGATTAATTTTTGGCTGGAGTGGTAGGGGTAAGGGGAAGGGCCAGATAGCTGCTCCACCAGTCTTGTATTTTCTGTATCATTCTGCATCGTCTTAGGACTCAACTTTAACTGAAAATGAGTGTTGCTTTATTATGTCCGAATACAGCACAAAGTGAGTAAGCTGTTAAACCTGCTCGCGCCTGATTTCTGTTAGATATAGCCTAAGCCTACGTACTTTATTGCGGTTCATACTGGTTAAATGTTACAGGAAACTCATAAAAGAAATGGGGTATGATGTCCCATTTATTAGGGGAATATTTTCACCCCTACGCCTTCCCACTCTCATTCAAGGGGCAAGGGGAACGGGTAGGTGTAGGGGTAGGGGAAGGCGAAGGGGTATAAAATAGAATTGGGATTGGGCCTAACACACCACTACGTTCTTAGAAGTGTACTCTTTGGGCCTGTTCAAATACCCACACTTGCGATCTTTGCACTTGACCACTTGCCTGCTTATATGATGAGTTTCCTGTATTTAGCCCAAGTCTTCAAGTGGGCGTGAAGTCCGCAATTGTGTACAGAGCTTTTGATTACCCGATGAGTCATTTTGATTTTCACTATAAACTTTTAAATGTCTGTCCAGTAGTCTCTAAATAACAGAAGACACAAATGATTAATTGTGTAATTACGTGATTAAAAACATTTGCAAATGTTGTGCAAAACATGTTTTCCTCAACATTTCGCAATTTTGGGGCACGCAAGTTCCTGAACATGATGCATGATGGGATACACTAAACCCACACTATCTATACTACTGCTAGGCTAAGTGTGCTTTAAGGGCACTGAGCTTTGGTGTTTTTAAGAACTGGACCAGTCTTGCACACTTCTTTTTGCATGCACACATTCTCAAGTGGCCAAGAACACAAGTGTAGGTATTTGGACTGGTTCTTTGTATTCATGCTGGTGTCACAAGGTTTTGAAAACACAAATTCAAGAAAGGTTGAAAAGAGGTGTATTCAAATCATTGTGTGTATGAAATGCATTTTGGATGTATAATAGATAACAAAAAAGGATCCTTGTAACAATTATGGATCAAACACATTTGTAATCATGCCACTCGTTTCCCTGTTCAACCGAATGAAACTGAAAAGAAAGAAGCTTTTTACAAAGCAAATGGACTGAATAAAAAATGCTAGCGAGGAAAAAAAGTATCAGACTTCAACATATTGGAGCATAAGCACAATTGGATTTTGGAAAGCGACACTAGCAAGATATAGTAGTCTGAAATAAGAGACAGATCTGGTCGGATATCTTAAGATTGGCTCATGTTTCCTCCCACTCTAAATCTAAAGAGAACACATCTCCACCAGCAACAAGATGTATGACCTTGCAGTCTTTAATTTGCACGGAGCGCTACACAACCTTAAGGAGTGGGTGTCTTGACACAACAAGCAGTGCACATAAAACTTGACCACACTGTTCTGGCTCTGGCGCGTTGGGTTTGTTGCAAGGTTTTGCCTGTGCTATTCTCTGACCAAAGAGCCAGTAAATGTAGCACAAGTTGGCCTGTGTCAGCACTGCACTGCATGAACATGCTTCAAACGAGAAGAATCCCTATGGATATTGAAAGGGATGCGTATAAATCAATGTACTTGTTTGCGACACGTTAGCTGCTACAATTACCTTAAATGTTTACCGTATATTGCAGTTCAAACTGCAATCATAATATTTGTCCATAATGTGATTTTATTTGGCGAAATTATGCAGGCCTTAACAAGCTCCAATAATGTCTTGGCACTATTTTGGTGCGAGTAAAATTGACCTGGGTGTATTTTAATGCAAAATAAATTGTTGTTTTGTTTGTTTATTCTACCTCTTTTACTGCAAACCTAAATACTATTATAACAAATGTCAAATACAGTACTCTAATAGGCTAATTTCCATATTTCAAAGACAACTATTTGAAACAAGGTCAGTCGTAATGTTCATTACATTGCTTACAGGTCTCATCAAGGGAACAAAAGGTGTGTGAAGTCATTAAGCCACTTCGCTCAAAGCAGTCCTGTGAGACCCTCTCAAACCATCCGAAGGAGGTTACCCACAATGACCCACCCGGGAACCCAGCCAATTGAGTTCCACGAGACACCTGAGCCTGGTCCCGCTGGGAATTTATTCCAGGATGCTGGTGATGGTAAAGTGACCCTTAATTGACACAGCTCTTCATCTTTGTCCACACAAAGAAGATTATCTATGATCACCATTATTCATTACAGTCAAGAAATTCTTAAAGAACCAATATTGCATTACCTTACATCATAAGATGAGAATCCACTACACTGAGAGACTTAAATAGCCCTACACAGGTACTTATGCACACAGACATCAGCGAATCTATTGAAGCTGCAGGGAACCAATATTGATCACCAAAGCTGCGGTTTCCCTTATAAAACGGATAGTTCCGATCCTGGATGCTGATTGGACAATTCAGAGCTCCACTGTGCTTAAACACTCTATACAGTAAGAGATCAACTATGGCAGGTAAGGATGGCACGTTAATCGGATTGCAATAAAATTTGTTTAATAATATTTTGGTTTATTGTTTTAATGATTGTTCTTGTGGTTCCAGAATAAAAAATGAGGGACAGAGAGAAATAGAGAGTGAGTGATTATTGTTCGCTGGCAGTTGACAGCTGTGAGGAGTTCATACACACTCAAGGACGATGCAGTATAAGCAAGCTGAATTTAGAAAATGAACTGTCACTATTTCATTTGTTTACTGAGGGGCCATTCATGCAAAACACATTTTAGCGTTTAAAAATCCCAGACGGAATGAAGTGGAATGAAGAGTGCAATCGGTCAAGCCCAACCATCTGGAATGTTTACCTACAAAAACTTTGGGAAAGCAGTGGGATGCAAAAATGCGTTCTAAGGATGTCCAACAGTGTACACACATAATATGTAATTTGAGCTGAAAGTAACATTTCCACAAAAGTATCATTTACACTGCTTCACAAATAACAATGAGGGAAATAACATTTTAATTACATTAGAAAAGCAAGCATTTTATCAAAATTCAAAATTAATGCATTAACACATGCAATTCATTTTTTCAGTTTAATGTGTTAAAAATATTTAATGCAATTAACGCGGCATCTGTCATCCTTGGGCTAGCGTTACATTACATGTGACCCTGGACCACAAACATAAGTCATAAGTCGCTCTGGTATATTTGTGGCAATAGCCAACAATACATTGTATGGGTCAAAATGATCGATTTTTCTTTTATGCCAAAAATCATTAGCATAAAGATCGTGTTCCATGAAGATATTTTGTAAATTTTCTAACGTAATATATATATATATATATATATATATATATATATATATATATATATATATATATATATATATATATATATATATATATATATATATATATATATATATATATATATATATATATATATATATATATATATATAGATAAGATTGATTGATAGATAAGATTAGATTGATAGATACGATTAGATTGATAAAATTAGATTGAGAGATAAGATTAGATTGATAGATAAAATTAGATTGATAGATAAGATTAGATTGATAGATACAATTAGATTGATAGATTAGACAGACAGATGGCTAGATAGATAAAAATGTATTATTATTTTTAGTAATATGCATTGCTAAGGACTTCATATGGACAAATTTAAAGGCGATTTTCTCAATATTTAGATTTTTTGCACCCTCAGATTCCAGATTTTCAAATATTATGTAGTAAGTTTCAAATGTATCTCGGCTAGGGATGCTCATATTGACCATTTAACCGTTAACCGATAGTATGAATTTTGACCGATTAATACTGTCAGTTAAACAGTTTAAAAATTTTTATTTAATTTTTATTTTTTTTGCTGCATGATCACCACATTTTTATAAGAAACAATATCGAGTCTATAAAACACGAAAGAACAACAAATATATCGGTGAGAACACTCATTTTAACAGCCTATATACACCGGGACTGCATTTGGCTGCATATCACAATTTTCCCAATATTGATTCTTCTTGCAATCGTAATGCAATGGACTGTGGCCTACATTAAACCTTTAAATAAAAGGTTTACACAGTCATATACAATAAACGAGCTTGCACAGCGACAGGAAATAAAAATTAACACAAAAAACCTGCTTACCTTACCAGAGCATGTGAGCAAAGCAAAGCGGAGTTTCACTCATGAACTGCTCAGCGGTAAAATGATGTGCGCTCAATTCCCGCTCCGACATGACATTTCTCTGTACTGTAGCCTACTATGCTTGTAGCCATTAAAACACGTAATTAGTTTCAGTTTAAATATTATAAATGTTATTTTTTAATTTCATTTACATTGAAAAGTGAACAGGACACATAAGATGCATAATGTCAGAAGACGGGGGGGGGGTCTTCAATAAGTTCAATAACACTTCAATAGGCTTTCAACAAAACAAAACTTTTCTTTAAAGTGAATTTCGTTTTTGTATAAATTGTATCTTAATTTTAATCTATGTTTAATCAACCAAATTGCCCGGATTTAATAAATAATGAGCAAATAGCCTATAACAGACAGTGACATGGAGGAGGCGGCGGCGCAGCGTGAACAACGGCTTAAATGAACTACTAGAAAAGAACCCTTACTATTTATTTCAGATAGGTTTATATTTTATCCAGCATGTCACAAAGGGAGTTCTGGGTTGAGCGTGCGGTGCTGAGCGGTATGAGCTTCAGAAATGAGCGGAATCGTTTTAAAAACATAATTCAACAAATAAATAATACTTTTTAATGGCCACTTAAAATGTTTATTACAAATAAATTATTACATTTTAAAAATGAATAAAATGAACAAAAATTTGCAATCCTTTGCAGCACCCCCACTTCCCGTGGATTGAGGTAGGCCTGCTATTTTTATATGATGAAAAAAAACGTAGTTTGACGGGAAAAAAACTATTCCAGTTCTTCAAAGCTTCAAACGGATTCAGTGTTTTCGTTTTGTCATCTTAATTTGTATTTGTAAAAATATTTAGTGTAGGCCTATTGATTTTATGCTTTTTATTTATTATTAAAAATATTTTATTCAGTTTTTCTCTGTTGTCAGAAACGATGCAGGTGCGTGAACATTTGATAATGTGAATCCAGGTTCTGATGTTGTTGTAGATCCGTATGCTGCGGTTTGCACAGTAAAATAAACCCGTGGAAAAAAAGTGTCTTTTTAACGGGTCACAGACACTCTTCAAGTGTATATGTATTTAATGCCAATTCAATATTATAATCTTATCAGGGTAACGGTTAATAATCGGATAATGAGCGGCGGTTGTCGGTCGGAAAAATTAACCGTTTTGAGCATCCCTAATCTCAGCCAAATATTGTCCTATCCTAACAAACCATACATCATCGGAAAGCTTTCAGCTGATGTATAAATCTCAGTTTCAAAAAATGTAACCTTGTGACTGGTTTTGTGGTCCAAGGTCACATATGATCATGCTCTTGTTCATGCAAATGCTTTTAAACCATTCAAGTGCAACAAGTCAAACGAGAACGCGCTGTCTGTGAATGTGACACACATGAAGCACAGAAAGATGCGTGCCAGTATCGACTTCTCTTTTGCGCTTGAACATACAACAACACACAGAATTATGCAGAGTGTCGATATGTGTCGAGTATCCTCATAAGAGCAATCTTAAATGAGTTAAATAAGGTCTTAAATTAACTTGTTGTGAGAAAATGAAATGTACATGACAGCGCGTCAGATCCGTATCATGTTTGGCAGTGGCAGATCCTAAAGTGACTGCAGCCTAATAAACCAGTCGCTGTGATGTCTGTCATTAAAGTTAATCAAAGAACAAAGGTAACAGAGAAAATTGTAGCTTTAATAAGGATTAATCTATATATAATTTATGCAGTGAAGACAGTGTTTGATAACTTTTATAAACTTTCTGTATATTGATTATATATGAAGGAAGGCCACAGGTAAATATGACATTTATTATAATGGGTTTGTTTTAAGTTCACTTAAATAAACAAGGTCATTTTTTAAAGCCTAATAAATGTTGAAATTGATGTAGCTTTCGATTACACTATAAAGTTGAATGTCTATCGTTAATGTTTAAAAAATAATAATATTAAAAACTCCAATGTTTTAGTCACATTTAAATTACAGAAAAGAATGTGCAGTTAATTAGTTAATTTTTTAATCGATTGACAGTACAAGTCCTAAATATATGAAACAACGCACAATAATATTCTGCTCACAAGTTTATGCCAAGGTAAGATAATTACCTTTTCATGTCTCATGTTTGATCTCACTCTAATCATCACTAACATTGTTTTTCTCTTAGGTAATCATCAAACACACTTTCATATTTCAAATTTCTATCCTCGTTCGTCATCTACATACGGTTAGTCACTATCTTTCTGTATTCCTGGCAGATATAAAACTGCTGTGAAAAGCAAACACTGAATTCCATGTCGATGTTATTCTTGACGTCTATCTTGCGCCGTTAATCATACGCTCAGATAAACGTCAGAAGCGACCTCGTTAAACCCCAACATCCTTCGAACATCAGCCGCCTCTGATAAGTGCTAGGAACTTGAAGCTCTCTTTCAAGGTCTGTGCAGATTTACTTTGATGGAGAGGGCCTTGCTCGTGATGGATTTCTTGGCCACAGGCTGTTAGTGCTGACGGACGATAAACAGGAATTCCACACCCAGAATCCTCGGCGTAATGGATGAGACTTTCCACAGGAGGAGGCGATGTTGTTCAGGGACATCTTCTCTGAAACGTGTCAAAGGATGAGTCACGGTTTCATCCTCTTCCCTGTTTGCTTGAGGTTCAAGCTCACTTATAAAACGTTCATATGGTAGAAACCCACTCCAGTTCATTCCACAGAGGAGAAATGGATCTCAGTTGTGGCTAAGGCACGAGCTGAGTGGGATGTTGAGGAGTTCAGACTAGTAAAGAGTACGAGACGGCTACATTACTGATCATTAAGAAATCATTGAACAAATGGAAGGCATGGATGCTTAGTCATTTACAGACATTTTAAAGGCAGCCTCATATGGATGTAAATCACTCCACACCACCAAGGAACAACCTCTTAGCTGATTTACTATTGTGGTCAAGCAATGTTTGGTCTCGAGTTTCACATTTGTGAAAGAGAAATCAAGAAGGTGTTGGTATTAAATTAATAGAGCTTCCACACTTCTGTTATGGATATCCTCCACTGGATTTGACATTGATCTGTTTGGGAATCCTCCACAGGCCTGTGCTGAAACCAGACCACAGCACCACTTAATAAGACGAAGAGCCGGAGAAGCATTTCTTTAACAAGGCATGAAGGGTGTCTCCTTTGTCTTGGTTACACCTTTCCTTAATTAACTTTTTTTGTTGTTGAATGAATGAATGAAATTAAAACTTTTAGTGTCAGATTTACTAACATCTTGCGTCAGCGCAAACCCTCTTTTGGTGTTAAACTACTGTCGGGATTCACTAAAGACACGCAGTTAAAAATTAGCGCTGAAAAGGCGTGGACGGTAATATTTGCAACTGAACTTATTGCATATGCATTTGTAGGAGTTTCCCTTTGAGACGCAAAGCTCATGGGAGGAGAGTATTTAAATTAATCACGTAAGGTGATTTACTAAGGTCAATTAGTCAATTAATGCCATTATTTAATTTGCCATTTATTTGCACTGCTCTTGGTAGATTGTGTTGGTCATTATTGAAATAATACGATCATGTTCTTTAATTTGCACGTCGTCAGTCAGTAGATCAAGAGCAGAACTTTCCACTCCCATCGGTGCTTAGCACTCACACACTAATTTGCCCTCTTTAGTAAATCTGGCCCAGATTCAGCAAGGACGTATATTAAATAGGTCAAACATGACAGTAAAAGACTTATAATGTTACAAAAGGTACCCATCTCTAATAAATGGTGTTCTTTTGAACTTTCTACTCATCAAAAGAATGCAGAAAAATGCTGTTTCCACAAAAGAATATGAAGCAACAGAACTGTTTTCAACATTGATAACAATAAGAAATGTTTCTTGAGCAGCAAATCAGTAGCCTGACGTTGTCATACTCAATTCTAGTCAGAATTTGAGTCTGATACTGCTCCGTTGGGCTGTGATTATGGGGCGTGTTTCAACCGAACCAGGAAAGACCTCAATTGGATAGACCTAAAACCAATCAGAGCAACGGAGCCACGCATAACGTTAGTTGTCAAATGTCAACAGAACTCAACTGCACTGTGTTGCCATGTCCGCGGGTTGAAGCAACCCCAATGTGATAAACAGACCCAGGAACGCGAAATTTAGCAGCCGTGCCAAAATAACACATATTTTACCCCCCAAATGCCATTTTTCCCGGATAACCCCCCCACCCGGAAAGCTATTGGGCTTGTTTTTGGCTAGTTTTGAGTAGCAATTGGGCGAGTTTTGCTGTAAAAACTTGGCAACCCTGTCGCCCGCACGCTGAAATAAGTCACGTTAGAAGAAGATGATGAGTGTAAACGATCTTTGCCGGTGTTGTAAAAAAAGAATTTAAGGATACACAGAGTACTTACCAACACGATCATCATTTCTGAGAGAAATAGTAAAGGCGAATGCATATACGAACAAGTTCTCCGTTTAGGATTAGAACAAATTTAACCCAAGCGCCTTTGATGACGTGGATGATTACGTTACTGTTTATCATCTGTCCATCATCATCTAAAGCCCGCCCTGACAATTTCATTGGTCCGAACAGTTTCTGTTCGGGCATAATTACTTCTCTATGGATCAAGTCCAGACCGAACTGCCCGTGCAAAAAGATTTGTGGGCGGGGCTAAGTTCGTCTGGCATCCAGGCTAGCAAGTCAGGATCATTAGCCTAGAAATCTAGACGCACCCTAACGGCAGCTAATGTAATTCACAGCCAGGGTCGTCTAGCAACTCTCCGTCGGCCTGCGACTGCGAGCTTGAAAAACAAAACTCTAGTCAGGCCAATCATATTGTGTATACAGTCGGTGGGCGGGCTTAACATAATGACAGCAGAGTTGCGGTGGTTCAGCGTGCTACTCGTAAACAAAGAAGCTGGCGAACAGCGGTCTTTCGAATTGGCTTTGGCCGCGACTCTGGAAGACTTGGAGTTAAGCTTTTCTTTGAGAAAAGAACAAAGAACGGCACTGAAGTCATTCTTAAAAAAGGAAGATGTGTTTGGAGTTTTGTGTGTTCACTCTGACTACGTCTAGCCTGGCTCTGCCCTCCTACGTACTTCCGGTCAATTTTCATTTTCCTTCAGTACTCCGTCTGGGCCTGCGGTATAGTCTTAGGTTTTCTCCGAACAAATTTTTACCGGTCCAATCAGCAAACAGAGGGAGTGGCTGAGAGCGATGACGTTGATGTCGTGCGCTAGTTTGAGTTGTAGTTCAGTAATGGCGGCGGAGAAAAGATGCGAGCGAAGCCATTCATTCCGTTGTGGCACCGCGGCCGAATATCCAGAAGTTAAAGCCGGAGCTTTAATAATAAGAATAATCTTTGCTGAGTTTTTTTGGAGGCCATGATGATGTGTCCCGGGAAAAGTTTGATTTTACAGCTCGCTCCGTTAGTGGTGAAGGAGTTGGCTGAATCCCCGGTAAGTTAATTGTTTAGCGTGCGGTCGTAAGGCATTGTCATAATTTACAGGGGCTAGTCAGTGATTTTATTGCCGTCAGTCTCCCACCACTTGTTGGTTATAGGTTGGTTATAGCGCTCGTGCAGAGGGAATTTGAAAGACAACCATTTATCCCGCCCCTCGGATTGAGCCCTGCCAATGGTGAGTTCCCAGACCCAACATCTTGATGTGGGTCTGGCCTGTCAGGCTACAGGATCATCGGACTAGGGTTGCAAAGGGCCAGAAAATTTCCAGTAAATTTCCAGGAACTGTCCAAAAGTTTCCCAAAATTTCAAAAAAATCCTGGGAAGTTTCCAAAAAAATTACATTTTAAAATGTATCAACATAGAAAACATTTTATATTACAATTTAATAATAGGGGTGGGCAATATACCGGTAGACATGATTAACCGGTAGAAATTTTATCACGGTTATGCTCGTGATGTCGCTGTGCGGTGTGGTCACGAAAGCTTATCGTTTGTATGTGTTTTTAAGTGATTTTGACCCTTGAAGCGGAAGATGACTCATTTCAGTATATGTGAACGCTCTCTGAGAGTCTGTTTCTCAGGGCTGTCTGAGAGACACATGAACGGTTAAATACACATATCTGTGTGAAAGCGACAATGTATTTGCAAGTAAACAGCAATTTATGTCTTAAGTGAACTAAACTGTTGAGAGAAAATGCACAAGTATAATGGATATGTGCAATCGGTCTTAAAGTGACAGCATCCAAATTAGAAAGACATTCTCTCACTGCTCGTGATTGTAACTTTTAATAAACGTACATTTAAATTACACAGTATAGACAATGCAGTTTTTTTATACATTTGATTCTACATGTTATGTATTTCTTATCTCTAGTGCTTGAAGATTTTCAGCCTATTTGTTCTTTGTAGTTTTCTTTGCTCTTTCTTTATCACCGTTTACTTGTCTTTAGTAAGTAGCTAGTATTAGTTTTTGATTTTTTAATTATTATATTGAAAATGGTGATAAGAATTATGACATTTCAAAGGTATCAAAAATGTTGATATCATAAAAACCTTATTCAAAGCAAAAATAACCATATTGTGATATATATCACTCGTGAAATAAAATTACATATCGCCCACCTTATAATATTTCAAATAAATGCAACCTTATTGAGTACGAATATTTTTTTCAAAAACACAAAATCTTACCAACCCCAAACAGGCACGTATCATCAACCATATTAGAGATGAATTTAAATGCAATTATTATTTTTAGTATTATTACTTCTTTTTTTTCCATTTTATTAAATTTTTTCTACTCAGTATATAAGTTTTATGTTTATTGCTTATCGGCTATAACATAAATTATTCATTATAATTTCCCTTATAAACAAAGACTGGACATTTAGGCCCCGCCTCCCCGTCCACACGGAGACGCGTACGTACTAATTTTTAGCGTTTCGCCGTTTAGTCCACACGGATCCAGCGTTTTGGGAGCCTGAAACCGATATTTTTTATCTCTGTAGCAGAATTACAGCGCCACATACTGGTCTGGCATGTGTACTACATCGATTTGAGTCAGTATCAGTGGTTTCGTGTGTACGCAGATATTTCTGGAGACAAGGGAAAAAAAAGATTGGATAGGGAAAGCTCTGGCTTCGTGTGGATGTGGCCTTAGAACGCCTGAGAAAATAGGGGTTTTTTTTATTAAAGAAAGTCAAACAATTCAGACATGAGAAAAGATCAAACTCAGTAATCTTCCCTTTCATACGGCACTGATCCTTCCTAAGGAGGTTCAATCTGGATCACTTGATCAAAACCCTTCAGAAAAGATACCTCTGGAAATGCAATTCGGCACAAGTGAATGAGCAACAGACAAAGTGAGCGGGATACTTTCCATTTTAGATGTGAAGGCTTTCTGTTCAAAGAAATGAAGAAAGTGCTCCATGACCAGAACCATGCTATCATTCTCAACTTTGACAGCCGTGTGTTGATGGCATTTGCGAACGATTACAAAAGACACTAAAGGAGCGCTCAGGTCACGTGTCAACCATTCCTTAACAATCACGCACACTTTCTACCTGCTGCTATCTCACCTGTTCATTATGCAACCATTTCATTTTCCACAAAAAGCACTTTAGAAATGATAGTTTTAGGTGTAGTAGAGATGCACAATATATCTCTACAATATTGATAATCAGATAATATTAGGGGTATAATTATTTAGATTCTTTTTTGTCTTTATCTAACCCAGTCATTATCTGTTGGCCATTGGCTAAACCTGATTCTCCAATCGAGGCTGGGACACAGAGTAGCCACTCGCTAATCTGTGATTGTCTTATTTCTTGCAACCTCCGACCCCAAGACATTCTGTAGAAAGCCTTTTAAGATCACATTACTTCATCCACATTTTGACAGCAGTATTCTACATTTCCAGAGAAGCTTTTAGGTTCTTGAATGAGCTAGAATGAATCGTGCAATACTGAACACATTTTGAGGCACATTTAAAACGATCCATGACAATGACGACTTGAGAACCAAAGGGCCTAATCTAATATTCAGATGCACAGACTAGAGTGTTTCATCTAAGATGCCCAAAGTGCGGTGTCGCAGTGCTAAAACTGATCTGAAGTGGCAATTCAATCAGCTCACAAGCACAAAAACCTCCAGAGAAATGTCTCCGTAGTTCAGAATTGGCTGAGTAAAAACATCTCAATCCCCGCTGCCTTCTAGTGGCTGGGGCAGAACTACAAAAGAAACACGGAATTAATCAGGATTAAGAATATAATCCGTGAACGTGGCCTTCAATGTGGGTTTTAGCCTCTAAAAAAGGGACACGACACCACGGCCTTGCATGTTGAAAGTCCATATTTCAGGTCTCTGTACACAATCATGATTGTGCAAAATGCTAGGACAGATCAATACGCAAGTGTTGCGCTTGTGAGATGAAACCACAAGAGAAGTTAGTGTTACAGCACAAGTGTTATCAAAAAGCACAGTCCATCAAACAGATATAAGCTGTTTACGCAGACAGGGAAACTCTAGTACGATCCCAATCTACACGGCAAAAAAAAAAAATGCTTTTCTTGTCTTCCAGTCTAAATCTAAAATTCTTAAATCAAGATGCATTTACTAGATAAGTAAAATGACATAAGATTTTTTTTTCTTGTTTTCTGGGAGGAAAAAATCAAACAAGCTAAATGATGTCCCAAAAAGTCCCAAAACTTACCCCAGAAAACAAGAACAAATATCTAGATCTTACTTATCTAGTAAAAGCATCTTGATTTAAACATTTTTAGACATTTTAGACATGGACTGGAAACTTGACAAAATATAAAGCAAGCAAAGCATTTTTTGCAGTGTAATGATTCATTCTTAATTCTTACGCAGTGTCAAAATTGTACCTTTAGTCTGTCGCTGGGGCAGGACCCTTAAAAGGACACATTCAGACCTTTTTTTTAACCACAAAAAGGTTCACAGTATTACCTTACGGTACATATTTGTACTCTTAAGGTACTAATATGCACCTTTTAGGAGTAAAAAAAAAGGTACAAAGATGTCCTTTTAAGGGTACTACCTTGTATCCCCAAAGGTACAATTTTGTGTGTATTAAGCAAACAAACGTATTACTTGGACTTAGTACTTAACAACGAAATGTTATGCTCTTTCAAAATGAAGCTAAATTCCCCCCAGAAAACATATCTTGTCACTTTACTTATCTAGTAAAAGCATCTTGAGTTAAGCATCTTGACTGAAAACAAGACAAACATACCCAGAAAGAAAAGCATTTTTTGCAGTGCAATGCTGAATTCTTAATAAGCAAAAAACAACTTAACAACGAAATGTTATGCTTTTTCAAAATTAAGCTAAATATACAACTAAAATAAACATAAATATGAAAAACTTATATGACCCTTGTCAACTTCAGTTGTCAAAGAAATATGTTTACAGCAGTGATTTGACTAAAACTCAGTGGAGAACCCAGAGAAAACTCAATGAACTGAGATTTTATGTATGTATAAAACATATATATACTGAGAAAGTTAGATCTGAATGTGTCATAAATCACATCTAACAGTCAGTATCAAGTCTCATTGGACCAATGCTTGGTCAAAACACAACCTCATTTCAATGAAAGGTATTTCTATTGTCCAAAAAAATCTTTTGAATCTCAAGGGGATGTCTGGCCATAAATTATGAATTTGGCTGGAGTGAGTGACTGACTGCCAGGCCATAAGACTACAGACAGCTATATTCAATAAAACCTCAACAGAACATATAGTCAATAAAAACAAATAGTTGTTCATTCTGACAGTGTTGTTCCTACACTGCAAAAAATGCTTTTCTTACTTAGTATTTTTGTCTTGTTTTCAGTCCAAATATCTAAAAAATCTTACATTAAGAAGCATTTACTAGACAAGCAAAAGTTTTTGTCTTGTTTTGGGGGAAAATAACTCAAAATTAAGGGAGTTTTTGCTTAAAATAAGATAAATAATCTGCCAATGGGGTAAGAAAAATAATCTTGTTTTCTGTTTGAATTAAGATTATTTTGCTTACCCCATTGGCAGATTATTTATCTTATTTTAAGCAAAAACTCCCTTAATTTTGAGTTATTTTCCCCCAAAACAAGACAAAAACTTTTGCTTGTCTAGTAAATGCTTCTTAATGTAAGATTTTTTAGATATTTGGACTGAAAACAAGACAAAAATACTAAGTAAGAAAAGCATTTTTTGCAGTGTATTTATATGCTCACGACGAAAAACAGTTAAAGTGCTTGTATAAAACAACAATAAATCTCTTGTCTACCTATAGGCGGATTATACATACGTTTTGTTTGTTTTTTTATTTCATTTGACAGGCACATCATCAGGGTTTGTTATGTTATATGTCTGTCACTGACAGCTCGGCTGTCGTCCTATACAGTTCAATTCAAACGCTGGCACGTGCCAAGCTGCATCATTTTCCCCAGTCAAAACATACGAGAGCAGTTTTTTAAAGACTCAAAAACTGATCTAAAACCCAGGGATGTTTGTTCGCGCCGAGGGAAAGCAGACTGAGATGCGGTTAGTACGGTTGTTGATGCAAATACATTGTAACGCTGTAACACTTTGGGGTTATATTTAAAGAAACGTACCTGGTTTGGTATATCCGTCACGATAGACGATTACTGGGTTACACAGGAACTCTTCGTAGTCGAGGACCAACACACAGCCGTGCCATTCGCTTAAGCTGCTCCATTCACCGCTTTAAAATGCGACACTGTGCGCGTCTCGACGCAGCGCTCGCCACAACTGTATCACATCGAGAGCTCGTCACCTTCACCGGGTTGCCAGATGCTCGTCGCTTCACACGGGGGAGTATATCAGTTCACGGTCTCAAACAAGCGCGACCTGAATGTCGGTGGATTACACAAATAAATAGATCATCTAATTATACGATTATTTGAAATGTGTTATTTTAAATATTACGTTACGAGTCGTATACAACTGTCCTTCATGGGGAGTTTTTTTTCTCACAGGCAACACGATTACTGGTTCACTGTCGACAGAAAAAAATTAATAGCAACACTCTGATTGGCCTGGAGTCTGTTTGACGTGAGTGTGTCGACGTCTGCCATAGGCTAATGCACGAAGCTTGCTTTAAACTCGCCCACTTTGGTTGTGTTTTGCAAGGGAGCACCGTGGAGCTGCTTGGTTCTTAAAGGGAAAGCGCATGTGAAAAGGGATATTGAGACTGCAGCTTACTTAATTTAAAACTAAAAATACTTTTTTCCCCACTGGAAAGTCCGTATTTCGATAAAGCAGAGTATAATACCGAACACTTAAAATAATGGTAACACTTTATTTTAGGGTTCAATTCTGGCTATTAACTAGTTGCTTATTAGCATGTACATTACTTACATATTACATAGGTGAATTCAGGGTGATTGGGACACTTTTTCCAAGTCATCTAAATGGCAAAAAGTGTCCCAATCACCCTGGATTCACCCTATACTTGTAATATACTTACATATGTTACATATTGGTACTTATAAAGCACATATTAATGCCTTATTCTGCCCGACCTTATTCTACATCCCAGGTCCCGTTCTTCGTGTTTTTTTGAAGCTTTGATTGTGTTTACAGTGTGCAATATAACATGTGTTCATGTTTCGCGTGTAAAAAAAACACAGTATTTTTAACACAATTTACTTATCTGTACACCGCTGTTTCCACTGTCCTAAAAACGGCTGATGACTTCCTTTATTCTATGAAGTCCCTCCTTCAGAAATACGTAACGAGTTCTGATTGTGCCAGCGGTTCCCGTGTTGTGATTTGACCACAGCTTAGCGCACATGGAAAGGTCACGCCTCTTAACGGGAGATATATGCGCTTAATGATCTCTACAGCGTCCCTGGGAAAGCCAAACAAAGGTGATTTGACTCCGGGATGAAAATAACAGCGTCTCGACGACATGGTGACAAACACACTCAAACGCAGCACTTCCTTTTCTCCACGCGACACGTCCTCTTCTCCACGTGGGACAGCAACAAGACCACGCCCCCTTTTTTCACGTATTCTTGTGGGCGGAGGTTAGTCTGTTCTACTGACGTCATTTATGAAGGAAGTACCAGGATGTAGTCCAAGCCAGCCGTTCGCTGTAGGCTTTGAAAGGGAACTTCTGTTAAATAAAATATCTCGCTTGGCATTGAACTTTGAGCTTTATAATTTTACAGGTATTATTTATGCTCTAACAGCAACATTACACACTAACTAAAGTTTGAACAATGGGATCACGAAGAACGGGACCTTTAATCCTACCCAATACCTAAACTTAAATGCTACAAAAACTACCTTACTAACTATTAAAAAGCATTAAATGAGGAGTTTATTGAGGCAAAAGCCGCAGTTAATAGTGAATATGTGTTCTCCATGCTAAAGTGTTACCGAAATACTTACAAAAACATGCTCTTTTATTTTTGAATTATGTTCATGACATGTTTTTTTTCCCTTCAGAATAGGCACATTTGAACTGAAATAAGTTTAAAAGTTGCTCATGTTCATCATTAGCGAACTATAGTGTACTCCCTGAATGCCATCATATTTGCAAGGCATCAGATTTCCTATTTCTGAGCCATTTTCCAAGTTGGAAGTCCCGCTTCGGGTGACATTCTACTCCACTGTATAATTCCAGCTGTCCATTTGTAGAAATTTGGAAATTGCGTGGAACGCATGCAGCCATTACTGGCAAAATAAGCATCATGCAGAATAAGTTGCATTTGACAGCCATTACTGCACTAATAGACCATAACATGAAAACAGAGCACTCAGCTTCTCCAGAGCCAAGTTATTTTGAGACCCTAAAAGCTCCCATCACCATAGTTTCTCAGCCCATCTTTCATGTTTCTTACTAATGCTGTGGTCAAATGTACTGTGAAGCTGACATTCTTCAAAAGAGGGACTTTGTTTTTGTGTTTTTTTGTTTTACATATTCAGCACAAGCCTTTGTGCCACTATAGCCTTGAATACGAAAAAAATAAATAGGATATTTTTATGCTACAACTGACAAGTCTTTTATTTGAATTATATAATATTTATTATATTATATAAGTATTGTTAACACAGCACTTCAAGATCATAGTGCATAGTGTGAGTCTTTTTCCTCGTTTCCCTTTAAAACCGATGTTCGTGCTGCATGGAAATTTTAAGCTTAGTCAACTCAAATATCCAAATTGTTCAACTTCACATTTCAAGTTGACCAAACTTAATGTTTTAAGGCAGCAAGAAGTTGAAACAACATTTTTTTTTACAGTGTACGTTATGGTCAGATCATTTTGAACAGCTCTTCAAAGTGAGATGTGTACTTGTGGTGAGCGTAAATTATATCTTGTATTGGTTAGCGAACTGTAGATCCAGCACGACTTGGTCACTTCAAAGGACTCGTAAACCCAAAAAAGCATAGATAATTAGAACCCAAACCTTGGAATTTACAAGCTTAATTATGATTTTTCCATATGTTCACTTCAGTAGGAAGCGCTCAACAGTTCGTGGGTTTTGTGAAAAATTATTCTCTCCATCCTTTTCAGTGAGATGACAATCAAACAAAAGTCGCATTCCCTCTGGGGGCCGTTTTTCCTGGTGTATAGCTCCGGCTATTCAAATATCATCTGTGAAAGATGACAAAAATACGACCGACTATGTAATGACTAACAAGCAGGTGGGTCAGACATGGCATCTTTAACAATATGTCCCCGGAGAGAGGAATAGATGGTGCTGAGAAAGCAAACCAAAGTGTTGGAACAGATGGGTCCTGAGAGAATGGCAGGAAATCACAGCCTGTGTGGTGCAACATAGTGTGACTCCGTATGGGCCTGTTCAAATCGGCAGTGGGACAGGCTCCGGGGCAGAAGAAAAGGGCCACCCCCGGGTGTGAACTCATCTGTGCATTTTGTTTCATGTGGTTGTTTGCATAAACACACACAGCTACTGTGGAATAAATCTGCGCCCTAGAGAAAGACACTGAACCCCTGGATGTCATTTATTTAAACTGAAAACTGAAAGCTGCCTTGAATTTAAAAGCATTTCCTAAATAAGCACCCAGAAAGAAAAAACATTAGGACGATTGAATAAATGAAAAGTATGGCTTGCTGTCATTGACCCCAGAAACTAATTGAATAATTTGACTAATATATATTAAGGGAAATTAAGGGATTTTTATTTTTTTTTTTCATTTTAAACTATTTTCTGTGGTTATTGACATCATGCAACCAATGCAATTCTCATTGGTGGGTAACCTAGTTTCACTTCCATTATACCAATTATACCATTATCTACAATGAAAATCAATGGGAACCAAAACTGTTTGGCTACATTCTTCTAAATATCTCATTTTGTGTTCTACAGACGAAAGGTTTGAAACGACATGAGGGTGAGTAAATAATGACCAACTTTTATTTTTGAAAGATTGTCCGGGCCCCCTGGTTGAGAACCACTGGTTTAAAAAGATAGTTCACCTAAAAAGGAAAATTCTGCAATTGTGTACTTACCCTCATGTCGTTCCAAACCTGCATGACTTTCTTATAACTTTCTTATTTTCTTTCTATTACTGCTCCACACGGCTCTGGGGTGGGGGGTGGGGGGGGTTAAAGGATTAGTTCACTTTTAAATAAACTTTTGCTGATAATTTACTCACCCCCATGTCATCCAAGATGTCCATGTCTTTCTTTCTAAAGTCGAAAAGAAATGAAGGTTTTTAATGAAAACATTCCAGGATTGTTCTCCATATAATGGACTTCAATGGGCTCCAAACGGTTCAAGGTCCAAATGACAGTTTCAGTACAGCTTCAAAGGGCTTTAAGTGATACCAGACGACGAATAAGGGTCTTATCTAGCGAAACAATCCGTTTCTGCGAGAAACCAGGCAGTATTTATGCTATTATTTGACCTCTTATCAGACGAACATGATCATCTCTGAGCTCCGCCATAACTTCCGCTAAGTGAGGTCAAAATACGAGCCTGGTAGCGCTTGCACGGATCAGTTGAATGAGGCATCTACGATCGATATGTCTATGACCAGGCACGGATCGTTTTGCTAGATAAGACACCTTGAACCGTTTGGAGCCAATTGAAGTCCATTATATGGAAAAAAATCCTGGAAAGTTTTCATCAAAAATTTTCTTTTCGACTGCAGAAAGAAAGATATGAACATCTTGGATGACATGGGGGTGAGTAAATTATCAGTAAAAGTTTATCTAAAAGTTAACTAATCCTTTAATAAAGGCCGTCTGAAGCAAAGTGGCGCTTTTGTGTAAGAAAAATATCCATATTTAAAACTTTATAGATCGACTTTATAGATTATAGATATAGATTTATACATCGATTTACGACAAAAAAGTAACCCTTGACGCATGCGCTCTTTTAGCGCAACTTGACTCTCGCATTGCTGACCACCGGAAGTTAGCTATTTTAGTCTATAAAGTTTTGAATATGGATTTTTTTTTTTTTACACAAAAGTGGCACTTCACTTCAGAAGGCCTTTATTAACCCCCTGGAGCCGTGTGGAGCAGGTATATGATGGATAGATGCACTTTTATGGACTTCAAAAACGACCCATCAAGTCAATGTCATTATAATGCTTGGATTAGCCAGGACTTTTTTAATATATCTCTGATTGTATTCGTCAAAAAGAAGAAAGTCATTTAGACCTAGGATGACTTGAGGGTGAGTAAATCATAATTTTCATTTTTGGGTGATCTATCACTTTAAGTGAACTATCGCTTTAATTTACAGAACTTTACCCAAAACTAAAAAGTCATAATTCACTCAGCCTTGAGTCGTTCCAAACTTGTATACATCTCTTTGTTTTGCTATACACATAGGAAGATATTTGGAAGAATGTTTGTAACCAAGCCCCCATTGACTACCATAGTATTTTTTTTTTTCCTACTGTGGGCCGAGATCTGCTTGGTCACAAGCATTCTTCCAAATATCTTCTTTTGTGTACAGCAGAACAATTCAATGTATACAGGTTTGGAACAACTCAAGGGTGAGTAAACAATGACAGAACAAAAACAAAGACAGTTTTTGAGCTCCATTTAAATTTTCTGACTTGACCATACAATCTTCTGTGCTAACTGTTGTCAGAGCAACAAAAACACTGAGTGTGGCTTAAGAAGATGATTCAGCAGTGGTTGGAATCCCCAGATCCTCAGTCATACCAGCGAACAAATTTAAAAGCACAAGCACACAACCTCATAATTAAAACCATTCAGTTGCCAATTGAGGTCTCCAAAAGGAGGTTTGACGCAATAACAAAACTCTCATTCACCAAGTTGGCTCTCATTTACCGAGAAGCATTGAAAGAAAAGGATCATGTGTCTGCAGACAGTAAGCTTCAGGTTAGCGACAGTTATTAGGAAGTACATTGTGTAAAAAGTTAGAATACAAAAGTCTTTGATTGTTTGTGATGTGGCCTGTAATTTCTGAAACAAAAGATGGATGTCTGGATGAATGTGCATGCGTGAGCTTTCTGTCCCCGTCCTCCTCTCCTGCAATCAAATTCTTAATCAGTCACACAGTGTCTGGCTTGATTAGGTAAAAGCCTTCAAGCTCTGCCAAAAACAGAAGATTGGGGGACAAAGGGGAGGGCGATGAAGTGCTTGGCCCAGATAACTCGCCTGTTCATACTCAAGGGTAGCACAAGAATAAAAAAAAACACACAAAAAAAACAGCTCGGTTTTATGGACCATCAATTATTTTATTAAACCGTCAAACTTTGTGAGAGAGCAGAACAGCCTTAGAAAAATGTACGAATACAAATGTACGTGGACACCATACCAATTTGTCTGGTGAGCATTACTCCAAATTCTGCTATAACTGCTTCCCCTTTTCTGTGAAGGCATTCCAGTAGACGCTGGAACACGGATGCTGGGATTTGCTCCCATTCAGACACAAAAATATCAGTGAGGTCAGCCTGTGATGTTGGGCGACAGGGTCTGGCTCGCAGTCTGCGTTTCAATTCATCCCAGAAGTGCCTAATAGGGTTCAGGTTGCCGTTGTGTGAAGGCTAGTCAAGTTTTTCCTCCAGATTCTGCACAATTTATTTTTTGATCTCACACGTTTGTTTGAATGTGTTAAGCTTTGTGTTCAAATGAAAGTTAAACCTGATGTTTCATTATCCCTCCCACAATAAAATGACTGCAGTAAATTGAAAATGTAATGTATAAGTAATAAGTATATGACAATATACATCATTATTGATTGTTTTAATGTATAAGTAAGTAAGCATAAAGAAAATACACCACCGTTCAAAGGTTTGGTGTCGGTACAAGGTTTTTTTTAATATATTTTTGAAAGAAGTCCGCCTGTAATTATTACAATTAGTGGTTTATATTTAATATTTTAAATATTTAATTTATTCCTGTGATCAAAGCTTTATTTTCAACATCTTTACTCCAGTCTTCAGTGTCATGATCCTTCAGAAATCATTCTAATGTAATGATTTGATGCTCAAGAAACATTTTTTTTTCTTTGATGAATAGAAAGTTCAAAAGAACAGCATTTATTTGACATATACATCTTTTGTGACTGTTTTTCTGTTACTTTTGATTGCATCCTTTAATAAAAGTATTATTTTTAGTGCTGTCAACTCAATTCATCGCAATTAATTGCATACAAAATAAATGTTCATTTTGACAATATATTTAAGAAGAAATTGTTATATTTGTATGTAATAGAAATTTTATATATATACATACATACATACATACATGCAAATATTTCTTAAATAAATACACAAGTGTGTATTTATATATACATAATTAGTACACACATATATTATATATACATATATTGTGTAAACACAAACTTTTTTTTTGGATGCAATTAATCGTAATTAATTGATTTGACAGCCAAAAAAACCCAAAACAATCTAATTTGACCCCAAACATTTGAACAATAGTGAATACACTCTAAAAATGCTGGGTTGAAAATGGACAAACGCAGTGAATGGGCTAGCCCAGCGGTTGGGTTAAATGTTTGCTGGGCAGTTTTATTTAACACAACTTTTATTCAAATATTACTATATGGCTGGCTTAAAATGAACCCAAAATAGGTTGGGAATTAAAAATCAGACACATAAACTAGAGGCAACAATAAAAAATCAAAAGGTGAACATGTATTAATAAGCAATTTAATACATGTTTATTGTTTAATTATTATTTATTAACCTTCTGGTGCTCTTCGGTCATTTCTGACCGGAAAATTTTCTGTTTTGAAATTTTAAAAATCACTGCTTCATCGGAATGATATGAAACTTGGTGACTTTTCTAGCATTAGGTATGTAAACACACAAAAAAATTGGGGTCATGATTCGAGCATGCTAATTGGTCGTAAAAAAAAAAAAGTAGTGTTCATTGTCGACCGACCATAGGAAATTAAATGAAAATATTGTGTGTACAATCTACAAATCGGCCACAATGCTAAAAAAAAGTACACAGCAGTAAAGGGGTGACACTCTAAAACATATTGACACAAGTGATATTCACACACACACACGCACACGCACACGCGCACGCGCACGCGCACGCGCACGCGCACGCGCACACGCACACGCACACGCACACGCACACGCACACGCACACGCACACGCACACACACACACACACACACACACACACACACACACACACACACACACACACACACACACACACACACACACACACACACACACACACACACACACACACACACACACACACTTGGTCATAAAAAAATACTCCCACTTGTGCTCTTCGGTCAAAAATGACACCATAGGAAATGAATAGGAAATCTACAAAAACACAAATTCACAGAAAATCTATATTTCTATCTATTAAACTTTATCAACAGAACTAGCGAATTCTCAAGCCTCTCCATAGAGACCTCTAGTGATTACATGTGATAGTGATCCATGGTTGCATGATTTCTTAAATAATTCCAAAAGAGGACACTAATCTGCCTTCAAAAAAAGGCCTAGTCTCTATTTTAACCTGAAATACTGCAATAATTACAAAAATAATTATAATTATTGTATAATTATAGCATAAATATTTAAAAATACCATCAAATCATCTCAAAATACAAAATTAAAAAGAAAATATTTTTTGAAGAAAAATAAATTGCATTGGTTTTACTGGGGTGGAGGAAGTTTAATTTTTAGGTGTCCGGTCACTTATGAAGACATTGGAAGACAACCAATGCAACCCCTAAACAAAGAGCACCAGAGGGTTAAACTCATTAATAATATTCATTTATTAAACATATTAATAAATGTTATTTTCCAACATACGTTGGGTTCATTTTAAGCAAGCAATACAGTAACCTACCCAGAAGGTTGGGCAAATATTTAACCCAACCGCTGGGTCAAAACAACCCATTCACTGGGTTAAAACAACTCATTGGATGGGTTTGTCCATTTTCAACCCAACTTGGGTTGTTTTTAACCCAGAATTTTATGAGTGTATACATTAATAAAGATACCAAACATGTTATTATAGACCAGGCATAATTCATGCAACACTAACTAAAAGGGCTGTCCACATACTTTTGGTAATATAGTGTAGAAGCCAAAGAAAGAATAATGTGCTGCCTTGCTGCTATGCTGTTCCATAACTGTTTTTAAAGCACTTACCCTAGTTTATTCAAAAAACGGCTCTAACACAATTTAGCAGTGGCATCCAGCTGCCCTGACTGTAAGCTAGTCTTTAGTTTGTGTATCGCTCAGTTGTGGATGTTATATGCACTGAATTAGCAGGCTTGTCCCTGTAGTTTAATTGAGGTGAATCGGGCTTGGCAGGGAGCCTGGTCTGATTTTTTACTAAGCTGATTTTCATTGGCCACTGTTTAGGGTTATGATCCTGAGGCAGATGGTACTGTACATCTAGCAGGATTTAGAGGTAAAGCAACATAGCCATACACAGTCACAATAAATACAATCAGGCTTATGTTGCATACCGCATGCCCTGAGCGAGAGCTGTTAGCAGGAGCATCAGTCCCATCCTCAGCACCAGACCTCTCCGCTTTACCCACTCGTTCACAATCACCCGAATTCTGATCAGCAACACCTGCACCAGTACATCAATGCCTCACTATTTAAGCAGTCACTCCACAGTTCACAATTGTCTGGTCTTGTTG
This sequence comes from Romanogobio albipinnatus, assembly GCA_023566225.1. Taxonomy (NCBI): domain Eukaryota; kingdom Metazoa; phylum Chordata; class Actinopteri; order Cypriniformes; family Gobionidae; genus Romanogobio; species Romanogobio albipinnatus. Next base: position 15,390,607 of record CM042247.1, on the reverse strand, counting down.
TTCCACACTGAGCTACTTAGGCCTGGGACACACAAATCTGAATCGATTTTAAAACTGTGGGAGACCACAGACATAAGGGCAGTTTCAACCGATTTTTAGCATTACAATCCTCTGAATGCACACTCTAGAAGATTCGACCGGACCACGAGACCACACACCTGACGATTGTAGTAACATTTCCACAGTGAGACGAGATTTCACAGAGACTCACGAGATCAAACGTGACTTGAGAAGAAAAACAGAACCAGAAAAACAGCTCCTGATGTGAGTTTTGGAGAAAAAAGGAGAAAAAAGAATATGGGTGATCTTCTTTCTCAATACTCCACTTTAGTGGGATGTTTGTGGCTGCCAAGTTTCAGCTATAGAACCATGCAACATCCGTTTTGTGAAGCTTGCTCGCTTTCATTGGCAGTCGTGGGTATCACGTCAGAGGCTGCCTGATCAAGAGTCGTAAATATCAAACATGGGATTTTTGGGATCATTTGGGATCCTGCGGGTGTAACAGAGCTGTGTGTGTAAACCTCACTCCCCTGATCGCAAGAGGTACTCTAGTGACTGATGCTAGAGACTGCGGCATTTAGCATCCTTGTCAGCGCTCGACTCCCACACCAGAGACCGCGGTTCGAATCCCGCTCGTAGTGGGTCATGTAGGACTGGTAACATTTGGTGCCGTGACCCAGATGGGAGAGAGGTTTAGTGGGGTAAGTCTGTCATAGGCCAGTAAGAGCTGTGTGTGTAAACCTCACTCCCCTGATTTCAAGAGGCGTTCTAGCAACTGACGCTAGAGGCTGCGGTCTTTCGCCTCCTTGTTAGCGCGCCTGACTCCCGCACCAGAGACCACGGTTTGAGTCCTGCTTGAAGTGAGACAGTTAGGACTGGTACATTTTGGTACCGTGACCCGGATAGGAGTGAGTGTAACTGTCGTAGGCCAGTAAGAGCTGTGCGTGTAAACCTCACTCCCCTGATTTCAAAAGGAGCGCTAGCGACTGACACAAGATGCTGCAGTCTTTCGCCTCCTTGTTAGCCCCGGAGACTGCGGTTCGAGTCCCGCTCGGAGTGGGGCAGTTACGACTGGTAACACGGGCTCCGACGCGATCGGGAGCAGAAAAATAATCGTAATGACACCACACAATTGAGGATTTGGCCCACGCCCCTCGACCACTAAAAATCTTTAAGTGTGTAGCCAGCCTTGCCCGACTACCTACCTGTGATACTTACCAGTTGCGATCCGGTCTGCAATCCTCTTCAGTCATCTTCAGTTTTCAGCCATCCAGTTTGCTTCAGTCTGCACCTATAAAGATAAGAACTGTTATTTACAGATAAGTGTTTGCTGCGGATATGAATTCAGTCACTCACCTGCTTGCATCGCTTGTTTCCTGCTCTTAGCTGCAAATAAACACCCTTTGTGGAAGTTACCTTTGTACTGTATTCTTCTGTTTGCTGACAACATGGTTGTCGTGTCATCAGGGCTGATTTACAATGTTTAACAGCTGGAATGGTTTAGTCAGAGTCATTAGGTTGGCTTGTAAACCTATTTAAAAATTGAGGAAAGTTGGTTAAAGAAACAAGGTCACTTGACATTTTTGTATAGCTCAAACAGTAGAGCATGGCTAGGCTGCATTAAATTGATCAAAAGTGACAGTAAAGACATTAATAATATTACAAAAGACATATTTCAAACAAATGCAGTTCGTTTGAACTTTCTCTTCATCAAAGAATTATGAAAAAAAAGGAATGCTTAAGAAATGTTTCTTGAGAAGCAAACCATCATATTAGAATGAATTCTGAAGGATCATGTGACACTGAATACTTGAGTAATGATGCTGAAAATTCAGCTTTGACATCTTAGGAATAAATTACACTTGAAATATATTCGAATAGAAAATAGTTATTTCAAACTGCAGTTATATTTTACAATATTACTGTTTTACTGTAACATAAAATGTAGTCTTAGTAAGCATAAAGACTTAATGCAAAAACATTAAAACTATTAAAACAGATGCTAGTTAGAGAGTTGATGTTTAGATATCTGTGCTAGTGGTGCCAAATTACAATTTACATTGAGTGAGACGATCCTCCACAGACTGGACTCTCATTATTGATTTTGCAGATGTTAAAAAAGGGCCCAAATTCCTTTAAAGTTGTCTCACTGACAACCACTGTATAATTCACAAACTGTGCAACTGCAAAGCAAAGATAGCCTATTAGCAATAGTTCAACACAGACACAAATGAGGCTCAACACTTTACACAAAGCCAAGTAACGTTGACATATACAAACACTCCAGTCTGTGGAGGATCGTCTGATCACTGTGTGGTTCATCTTATACCGACCTACAGGCAGAAACTGAAATCAGCTAAACCGGTAATAAGGACTGTAAAAAGATGGACTAATGAAGCAGAGCTGGACTTGCAAGCCTGCTTCGATTGCACTTATTGGACAGTTTTTGAAGCTGCTACCACTGATCTGGATGAGCTCATAGATACTGTAACATCATACATCAGTTTCTGTGAGGATACATGCATTCCTACCAGGACATTCTTATCATTCACTAATGATAAACCATGGTTTACTGGGAAACTCAAACAGCTCCATCATGCCAAAGAGGATGCTTACAGAAGTGGGGATAAAGTCTTGTATAACCAGGCCAGAAACAGACTGACAAAGGAGATCCGAGTTGCTAAAAGAAGCTACTCTGAAAAGCTGAGAAACCAGTTTTCAGCAAACGACCCGGCTTCAGTTTGGACAGGCTTGAGGAACATTACAAACTACAAGTCACCATCCCCCTGTTCTGTAGAGAATCAACAACTGGCTGAGGATCTGAATGCATTCTACTGCAGGTTTGACACCACACACCCGCTCTGATCTGCACTTCACACGTTGAAGTTCCCTGTTGCTTCAAACACTCCACTATCATTCCCGTCCCCAAAAAATCCAAAATCCCTGGACTTAAAGTCCCTGTAAAGTCAAAACTAAACATGTGTTCTGAGTTTCTCACACCACAGATAAATGTGTTATTAACCACCCAGCCAAATTTGAATCATAAAAAAATCCGGGAAGTACTTAAAATAGCTTATCTAAAACCTGAAAAAATGAGCAGCATTCTCTGCTCTCAAACGCTGGGGGTGTGTCCGCTGTCGGCGCCGAAACCACGCCCACTTGTGGGAAAGCGGCAGTAGCACACAAGACAACACTCACTGATCACGAGCGTCTATGATCACGACGCACCAGATGTCGGTGGGACGGGAGGATGACGGCCTGGGCGGGGGATAGTCGGTTCTGCAGCAGATTATCAGTGAATCCCAGTTGTCTCCGGTGAAAGTTTGTAAAACGATCCGGTGTAAAGTCACTGCAGAGGTAGGTGTCGGTGATGATCCTCAGCTCTCTCCATCAAGGGTGCTGTTCACAAAATTAATCCACCTCTTCATCGTTTTTGTTTTGTAAGCTGTTATGCAAGTTGTTGACTATAGTAACTAACAGTACTAACAGTAACTCGCGATCGAACTGATGCGAATGTGCTCTAGTTATGATCGTGTTAGGGGAGGAGTCAGGCTCGGTGGCTCCAGTGTGTCATCGAGCCACCGTTTTAGCCCCGCCCAGAAAATCCTGAACACAGCAACGGTGAAAAACTGTTTAACGGTCTAACTTCTGAATTCAGTACTTCATAGTTCACAGTCTTTGTAATGTGTTTCAGCAATACATTTCTAACATTTATAATGTGTTTAGAAACAAATCTCAGAATTGCCTTTACAGGGACTTTAATGACTACAGACCTTTCGCTCTCACGTCTGTGGTCATGAAGTCGTTTGAAAGACTGGTTATGGCCCACCTGAAGGACATCACTGGACCCTTGCTGGATCTTCTTCAATTTGCCTACAGAGCAAACCCGTCTGTGGATGATGCAGTCAACATGGGACTGCATTATATCCTGCAAAATCTCGACAGACCTGGGACTTATGCAAGGATCTTATTCGTGGACTTCAGTTCGGCCTTCAATACCATCATGCCTGATCTTCTCTCAGCTAAACTGACCCAGCTCTCCATGCCATCCTCAATCTGTCAGTGGATCTCCAGCTTCCTGACAGACCGGCAGCAGCTCGTGAGACTGGGGAAACTCATATCCAGGACTCTCACTACCAGCACTGGCGCCCCCCAGGGGTGTGTTCTCTCCCCGCTGCTCTTCTCCCTGTACACCAATGACTGCACTTCTAAAGACCCCTCTGTGAAGCTCCTGAAATTTGCAGACGACACCACTGTCATCGGCCTCATCCGTGTCCCCAACTGAGCACGCCAAGCCAGAGGCAACAGTGGCAAGGAAACCAAAACCCCATTAAGTGGCCTAATGGAGAAAAATAAACCTTGGGAGAAACCAGGCTCAGTCGGGGTGCCAGTTCTCCTCTGGCCAATTAACAAACAGCGTATTATTATTATTCTGGCAACTTTACAGGTCAGAGGTCATAATAGATCTGAATATTCAAAGGACCGGAGGCAACACGCTGGAGATGTTGATTAAATAATTATTAAAGTGCAATATTCGAATGATCGGAGGCAACACGCTGGAGACGGGTTTATTGCGGATGACATATCGATTTAAGTATTATTTAATTGTAATATTCGAACAATCGGAGTCATCACGCTGGAGACGGGTTTATTGAGATGCCGTGTCGATGAGGCAGTTACAGGGGGAGGATAATTGACACGGTCTCTGCAGACACTTCGGGGTCCTGTGTTGGTCTTCTCTGGCGCAGGTCCACCATCTGATCTGGATACGGCCCGGATCTGGCTGACTGCAGTAAACCTCGGGATAAACAGAGAGACTATCATTAGCGTAGATGCCATTCTTCTGATGATGTAACGAGTACATCAGGTGTTATGGGAAGTGTTCCCGGTTCCGGCTGACCTAGTTAATGCAGCCTAGCAATCATTTCATTGAAAAAGTGTTTTATGTGTATGCCACAGTAAAGAGATGTGTTTTTAGTCTAGATTTAAACTGACAGAGTGTGTCTGCTTCCCGAACAATGCTAGCAAGACTGTTCCAGAGTTTAGGAGCTAAATAGGAAAACGATCAACCGCCTGCAGTTGATTTGGATATTCTCGGTATTATCAACTGGCCAGAATTTTGAGACCGCAGTAGACGTGATGGAGTATAATGTGTTAAGAGCTCGCTCAAGTATTGGGGACCTAAACCATTTAGTGCTTTGTAAGTAATTAGCAAGATTTTAAAATGTATGCGATGTTTAATAGGCAGCCAGTGCAATGTTGACAGAACTGGGCTAATATGGTCATACTTCCTGGTTCTAGTAAGAACTCGAGCTGCTGCGTTTTGGACCAGCTGGAGTTTATTTATTAATTAAGCGCAAAGCGCTCAAAACGGTGGAGATGATAGTGGACTTCAGGAGGAACAGCCCAGCTCTCCCCCCACTCACCATCATGAACAGCACTGTGGAAGCAGTGGACTCATTCAGGTTCCTGGGCACTACCATCTCTCAGGACCTGAAGTGGGACAATCACATTGAAGGCCCAGCAGAGACTGTATTTCCTTCATCAGCTGAGGAAGTTCAACCTCCCACAGGAGCTGCTGATTCAGTTCTACTCGGCTGTCATTGAGTCTGTCTATGCACTTCCATCACTGTCTGGTTTGGTTCTGCTACCAAATCTGACATCAGGAGACTACAACGCACAATTCCAGACTGCAGAAAGGATTATTGGTGCCCCCCTGCCAACCCTCCAGGACCTATCTTCTCTGTCGCTCATGTGACGTTGCTGTGCTGTGGGGTCATGAAAGCTTATCGTTTGCATGCGTTTTAAAGGGTACATAACATACAACGTTTCTGCCAATCTAATGTTAATCTTGAGGACCTATAGAGTAGTATTGCATCCTTCAAATCTCCGAAAAGTCTTTAGTTTTATCAGATTTATAAAAGACAGATATGCAGTACCGATTCTTAACGAAAACAGCCGAGCTCATGGATGCGTGCAGTGGGCGGAACTAAAGACACACAAAATACATCATGGCATTATCCCTGGATAGCTTTTGATGCACTATATGTTAGTGTTGTTGACATTATATGCACTTCGTCAATGGTCGTGCTCTTGCTCTCACTCTGGTTAATGTGCGTATGCTTATCCGGGAGAAGTGTCCATACAAGGAATCCCACCCTTTATGACGTCATACAGGGCCATACTTGAAAAAAAGTCAGAATGCATGAAATAGCAATGCATTTTAAAAACAGGAGACGACTCATTTCTCTATATGCGCGCACTCTCTGGGAGACAGCACTGTCTGAACTCAGTCTGCTTGACAGCATGTGAGAACTGAACTGAGTGCTTTTTGCCGCCTAATTGAGCTTGAACGGTGAAATACACATACACATGTGTCAAAGTGACCACGTATTTGCAAGTAAACAGTCATTTATGTCTGTGAATGTAAACAAAGTGCAAACAGTTGAGGAAAAAACGCACATGTATATTGGATCAGTGCGGTCGGTCTTAAAGTGACTTGAATATATTTTGTAACTATTAATAAATGTATATTTAATTTACACAGTAAAGACTATGCATTGTTTTTTATACATTTGATTATACATGTTATGTATTTCTAGTGCTTGAAGTTTTTCAGTCTATTTGTGTCTCTGTTCTATTGTAGATTGTTTTCTTTTCTCTTTCTTTATCACTGTTTACTTCTATTGAAAATGGTGATAAATGTATGATATTTAAATGGTATCAAAAATGTTGATATCACAAAAACCTTATCTAAAGCAAAAATAACTATGTTGTGATATATATATATCGTTGTCGTGATTTTGGTCGCATCGCCCACCACTACTAACATGTCTTTAATGTAGATTCCAAGTATTAATTTAGTTTCAGTGTTTCAAAAAGCCTGGCTGGATAAAGTGTAATTGCTTTTTTTACAGTGTGTAAAAAAGTCTTATGAACTGGCAGACTGTCTTTCCTAATTTATCGCTGTACAGCACATAGTTTTCTGATGCCTTTAAGGGATTTAGCCTTTAACAGGAGCAGCAGCAGAGACTTGGCTCTCTATGTGGGGGGTTAGCGGGACCACGCATGCCGGACACGGCTGCAGGAAATGGCTGTATCCGGCCCATACAGCCAACTATGTGTGCGAAGGAGAAGAAAATCGGTCCTTCATTTGTTTAACATTCAGTCAGGCAGAAAAATGAAAAAATATCCCCGGTGAGGTCACTGCCACTAAGCACATACTGTACAGCATCTGCTGATATGTTAATGTTTAGCAGGAGTTAATTGGGCTGAAATAAGTTGTCTGACAAAATTATGACCATGAAAAACGTCATTTTAGGTGGTAACTACATTCACATTGAGTCTTCAGCAACACAGATAATGAGATCACAGCATGCATGATCGGAAGACGTCGAAGAATGTTGCATTATTCAGCTTCTGTGGTAACACTACCTCATTGCATGACCCTATATCTTAACCAGAGGGCGGTGGAACATATCTGAGGGTCAGGAGACCCGTGGCCTTCCTGCTGCATTGTGCATTCCACTGGGTCCTTCTGAAACCGAGAGGACGTCCTTTCAAGAGACATCCAGACACGGGACCCTTTGACCTCCTTATACTCCTGCAGGGTTAGGAGCAGAGAGCACTTCAAAGGCAAACAGACCAAAGATTTACACGGTTTCATGTTTCCAAAATGGAGAAACGTTTGAATTATACCACAATTTCCTGACTGTTCTCTGAGCTCTCTCTTTCTGAGTCACTGGCTAAGAAAGAGTGTGTGTACAGCTAGTTCATTTGCCCATATAATCTTTAAGATATTAGGTTAAACTTCTTTGGTTTTGTTATCCACCGATGAGGGGCTCGATGATGCAGCTTTAACCCGAGCTCTGATTACCCACACACTGGCTAAATATAGGATATGATTACATAGGGGAAGGTACCTAAGATGAAGGTGGAGTTTTTGGGGAGGTGGAGGGAAGCTGGGAGAGCTGAGACTGGAGACTGTTGTTTGAAAGATTAGATTGGCTTGCTCCTCCCTAACCTTTAGGAACTTCATTTAGTTGCTAGCTATTACCCAGCAAACATACACATTCCCTTGATATTCCTATGTTTCCTCTTTGCTTTTGTTTTTCCATGTCCTCATACCTCATTTGATACAGCAACTCTTCATGTCATATCTTTGAAATGGACAGTGCTACCGCAGAACTTTTTGAGCCCATTATCTGAGCCCAAAACCTACAGCGACTATTTTGAATTTTGGCGTGAAAGGCTGCAGACAGGGAGAGAAAAACATTTCATAAGACCGTCAAGAGCCTCTGAAAAGTAATCTAGCTCAAAATATTTAATAATAATATATATATTCAAGTAATATTACACAAGCAAACGTGCTGTTGTACACACATCAATTTAATATTGAGAAACGTATATTTTAGAGACAATATTGTGAGTTATTTTATTTTTGCTTTAAGCCCAAAGTATACTTAGCTTTTTCGAGGGTCAGTATAAAGTGTAGGTGATGCGAATTTTGTCATCAGAAGAGAACGCACGTGCGCACCGCCAGATTTTTGTAACCGCACATGAGCATTTCATTTTTTGCAGTATTTACACGGGTTATAACTCGTGGCGAAGAGATTGCTCAAAACGACATGCGTCGAAAGTCTGTGTACGCGTATGAGCCAATTGAAGTACACATGGAGTATACAAGGCTGTGTATTCGACTGTGTGCACTCACGTATGTGTAAAAAATGAAGTATACTTTGGGCTCTACCAACAGAATAACATCCAAGCAATTGAATGAATCAGTGGTTTTGAACGAATCATGATGTAATGATTCAAATGACTCATTCATAAGTCAATGGGTGCATCCGAAATCACATACTCTGTCCAGTAGCTAATTGTTTTGAATAAGTCATTACTTCCTGACCTACCATCGTCATCGCTTTAACTGCCATTCACAAATCCTCTCCCATGGCCTCATGGGATAGTTAATTGTCCATCGTATGTACACTTCAGAATCTCGTCGGAAGTAGGTTAACCAGGCACTTTTTGCTTACTCTTTTCGCCTACTATATAATAGTAAAATATGCGATTTCGGATGCAACCAATACTGAGGGATTGTGTGCTCTATATAGTGCTGGTGAGTCTGGCACAATCAAAGGCCTTGTCCCAAATGGCACCCTAAACCCTTGCGGTCTTCCTACGAGTCAGGACTTTCATGACGTAACGCCGCTTTGACTGTCGGGAAGAAGTCTGCTGCAGAGTTCACATCAGTGCGGGCTCAAGACCAAAAGTGCATATAAAGTGTTGACAGGGACATAGACAACCGGAGTAGGGATTAAAACACTAATGAAAAGTCTCAGCGCTATTGGAATGTATCAGAACTTGACCAATCAAATTCAAATAATTTGAATTGGACTGTTGTATAGCTTAATGTTGCAACCAAATAATTTAATTCAATCAGAATGCATGGATACATTTGAATTGCCATCAATGGAGAAATATGATTGTTGCAGCCAAATGATGTAGTTATGACATCTGGGACTAAAAGGCCATGTTAACCAGCCAAATCCTCACCCCTTCGTTTGATCATCAAAAATGACATAATCAAAATTTAGTATTTTGTTTTCTTGAAAACACGGCGGGCACATTTAGTTAAACTACATATTTCCATTAAAAAACAGCACTAGCCTGTGAGGGATGCAGTGAAGAAATAATAAGTGAGGCTGACAGAGAAACAAACAACGGATATTCTCTGCGGCTCACAGTTCATAAAAAGATTTGGTGACCTTAGGTCTTGACAGAATAGACTCTCTGCGTAGTCAAATGAAGCCTTACTTGTTATAGAGCAAATAAACGCCAAGTCTGATTCATTAAAGTGAGCAGAGCTACAGTAATTCAAAGCTAATACCGCAGCTGGCAAGAGAGTGGCTGTCAGAGCCTCCGAGATATTCCTCATCTCCTTTCTTCTCATTGTGCAGAACACAAACAATGCGCCTCAAACAGAAGACTCGTCATCCACCCACCATCCAGAGCTTATTTAAACAGCCCTGTTGAGTTGCTGCAATGACGAAATACTGTGTGATGGTGTGATATTTGACGCTGTTTTATTGGCCAAAAACTATTGTTAAAAAAACTAATCTCATAAACTGCCTATTTGTGAATTTGTTTATATCCTTCCTTTATACCAGTTGGGTCATAGTCAGGACAGTCTGCTTTGCTAATCTGACATTTAAAGAGGTCTGGGTTCAGTACAAGTTAAGCTCAATCGACAACATTTGTGGCATAATGTGGATTACTACAAATGAATGGCCACTTGTCCTTCCTTTTCTTAAAGGGTTAGTTCACCCAAAAGTGAAAATAATGTCATTTATTACTCACCCTCATGCCGTTCCACACCCGTAAGACCTCCATTCATCTTATGAACTCAAATTAAGATATTTTTGTTGAAATCCGAAGGCTCAGTGAGGCCTGCATAGCCAGCAATGACATTTCCTCTCTCAAGATCCATTAATGTACTAAAAACAATTCAGTTCATGTGAGTACAGAGGTTCAATATTAATATTATAAAGCAACGAGAATATTTTTGGTGTGGCAAAAAAACGACTTATATAGTGATGGCAGATTTCAAAACACTGCCATCTGCAATCAGCGTATCGAATCAGCGGTTCGGATCACGTGTCAAACCGCCAAACTGGTAAAATCATGCGACTTTGGCGCTCTGAACCTGCTACGAACTGCTCCGAGACTCGAAGGTGGATCCAAATGCAGCTTTATTTGAGGGCAATCCAGAGGCGTAATCCAAAGTACAGGCAAGGGTCATACACAGACAGGCCGTCAAAACAAAGAAACAAACAAACAAACAAACAAACAAACAAAACAGGCAGGGACCAGAGGCAAGAGAGTAATCCAGGGAACAGGGCAAGATATCAAAAAACAAGAAACAAGAAAATCAGGAGAGTGCTCAGAAATGCAGGGTAACGTATAGACAAGACTTCGCGGTGAGTGAATGAATGACCATGGTATAAATAGACAGAGACTAAGAGGATGGTGAGACACAGGTGAATGCAATCAGTGAATGAGGTACAGGTGAATGTGATCAGTGATAAGTAATGATGAGTCCGGGCAGTGAGTTATGGGAAATGTAGTTTGTGAGTGATCATAGTCTTATGTGTGGAGTGCCCTCTGGTGGCTCTCAAGGGCACTCCAGCTGTGACCGTTACAGAACCGCTGATTCGATACGCAAATTTTTGAGCAAAAAGCTGGTTCTGTAAAAACGCGTTTTTGTAAAAGACTACATCCAGCTGGGATTCAGAATGATAATCAAAAGTAGATGGAGTAGATCGAGTCCACCAACACCCCTAAAGCTTCACAGTCCTATGCCTCGTCTTGGGACAACATTTCATTCAGTAACATTAGGCAGTTTTGATTTACATGTTGTTTGATATTAGTGATCACGTTATTTTATGTATATGCATATATGATTACATATGGTCTGTATCCGAAAACCTAAGCAGCTGACTTATAAGGCAGCGTTTGTGCACGAAGGCACCTCACAAAACTGATTTCGGACAGACTTCTGAGGCAGCATAATGATCTACAGCAAAATAGCGTGAGTTTTGGTGGTAACTAAGCAAATATGTAATTACCACAGTAGTAATTTCTCGCTAGAAACGACATCAGAAGTGGAAAACGTTAGTCAAAAACGTACATATATGCACAAACTGACCAGAAACGGCAACTTTCAGTCGCCATCTTTCTTTTTCTAGCTCGAGACAACTGTCAGAGAATGGGCAGCACAGGATTGTTGGATGTCAAAGGCAGCGAAGGATACATATATGCTGCCTTCAAAAATCGATCAGATGAAGGTCTCTCAGGAGGCAGGAAGTGACATTGGATTCGGACATGCTTTGATACCGTCCTTCCTTGAAATGTGTCCTCCGAAGGTAGCATTTTCCAGTTTTTCAGATGCAGCCACGATATTGCTTGTTTCTGTGTCTTCTTCGCACGTGTTTTGATCTGGAGAATCTGTACTCTTTCAGAAAATGTGTCATTGCGCCCCCTACATGTATAATTGAACAGCTTTACAGGTCAGATAACTTGTTTTAATAGAAGAAATGGCCCTATTTACTTTCATTGTAAGATCCTCACCGTAACCTCAATTTCAAAGTCAAAATATTATTTTGCTGTCAAATGAGCTTAACTGGAACTGAAGCTGGAAAATCCCTTTAAATCCTATGCAAACATTGAATTAAATATGCATTGTTTTTGTAGAATCAAATGCTTTTTACAAGCCTTCAGCAACTACATTATGGCTCAAAGACTGTCATCACATATGGTTATGTTGTCTATTAGTCATATCCTCATAGACACTACTGAAGAGTAGTACGAAGAGGCAAACAGCACATACACACTCAAGATTTGTACTCCCACCGCTCCTTGCCTAAGCAAATAAAATGTAGTACAAATGGGAATTTATCTGAAATCACACGCTGCAAACACACTCAGCATTTGGCTAATGAAATGCAACAGATTTGTTCTTTAAAAAGATGTGACACTTAATTTTCTTTCTTCCTCAATTTTTGAACGGCCGATGCCTGTGTGGCGAAATATGAGACCAATCAAGGGCCGAGACGAGATGGTTCTGGAGACTTCGTAAATGTGCAAGGTCAGACATTCTGCCAGTCAGTATCGAAGACAATAGCACTCTCTCATCTGGCATGTGCTATAGTATCTGCAGGCTCAGTGTCTGCTGTATCCACAATCCCCTGCTGTGCAGGGTGCTGCAGTCCCAGGATTTGTCACTTTGTACAAAAGCCCATCAGTGCTCTTCTCCAGCAGGCTCTGGTTACACCGTCTCAACGCCATCTGCACTCAGCGGCACAAAGCCAGTGGGGTCGCCCGGCTGCTGAGATGGCACAAGAATGAGTTAACATTGGCTTGGTTGATGCATTAGGTAATGAACAACAATATAGAGCATTTAATCAAGGTTAATGGCAATTTCCATATTTACGAACACATTTTAACCGTGATACATACTTTATGCAAAGTTTAAGTTCATATATAATGAACATGAATTAACACTGAACAACAGAATATTTATAAATGAACATTAAATTACCCAATGCATTGACTAATGTTAACAAAACAAGATTTACAACTTTCTCAGTCGTTTCTCATAGACATGATTGAGATTAATTAAGTCTAAAATTAAATCAAATTTTATTTTTTATATATTTTTTTAATATTTTTATCATCAGCTATTATTATAGTTTTTATTAATATTTTTTATTAATTATTATATTTCCCACTCTTAGTTCAAGTTTTAGTAATTTTGTTGTGTTTGTATTTTTTTTTTTACATGCATAGTTTTAATAAATTTTTATTTCAATTTTTTTTAAATACAAAAAACTGTTTTTAATACTGTTTTTTATACTTTATTTCAGTTAACGTTTAGTAACTGAAAATCATCCTCCAAAGAATGTTTCACTATGGTTTGCCTATAATACGTGTTTATATTTGGACAATTTTTGACCGAGCGGTGTAACCCTGTACCTGAGTGACTTGTCATACATAAACCCCTAGAGCACCAAAAGTTACATAGTGTACCTTTAAGCTAAAGGCACAATATGTAAGATTTTTGGGGGATTAAAATATCCCAAAACCACTAGAACAATGTATATTTTGTTGACTTGTGTACTTGCATGATCCCAAATGTTTTCAAGAATGTTTAAATCCAGATAAATAAGCAATTTTAACCAGGACACAGACTGTGTCCCTGTGTCGTCTATCAATGACATCATACCCGCATTACTCTCAATTTGTAGAAATCATGGAAACACCAAAGATCCTTTAATATATCATGTGCTTTATTAGACAGGTGAGCAACTGTTTGGATACATTAATGGACAGAAAACTAATCATTGTTAAACAGCTCAACACAGTTAGTCTTATTGTTTAAATCTGGTTTTCTTGATTTACCACGAGTACCATGTGTTACCGTGTCTAATATCGATCTAGCTCACTGCAGTGTGAACAAGTGTCTCAGTAGCTGCCAAGCAAACGCACAGAGCATTAAAACATAACTTTCAACACTCAAGTGTATCTAATCTGATAAACAGCCCTGTGTTACCCCACATACACATGAGCAGAAGAAGCGAAAAGGTTGTCTGTGGCATAATAAAAGTTCTGAGAAATCAAGGCGTCATCAAGCTAAGCCTTTGTTTTGAATAAGAAACCTCTAGTGGCGAAAAAATACATATTGTGGCTTTAAACCGTGTGCTCAGAGGCTTTACCATAACACCAAAGTCTGCTATCAAAAGTAAGATGTATCAAAATGAACAAACATTTCTCATCAAATTCTTCCAAGACCAAATTATCTGAGCCATGTTGTACAAATTTACTGTACAAAATTACTGTATCAACAATTGTCAACAACTGATTAATTTATGTCTGTTTTAATTTATCCCAAGACTTAAAGCCAATTCTTTGTCAGGTTTTGTAGAATGCGTGCGTTTCCGCTGTCGGAGTGTGTTGGCGTCTTGTTTACGCCAGTTGAACATGTTGTCTTTGAATGTCTGATAAGTGACTTGCTGTGATCCAGTGACTGTCAGTGTTGGTCTGTCTGTCGGTGCAGTGCGAATTGGCCTTTAAATGACCTCCACTACATTTCCTGAGCAATGAAAGATCAACCTCTGAGCCTTTTCCTCTAGAGTCAAGATATTTAAGGGTTCCCCCCTCACTGTTTAACTACTGAATTTCAACTGTAATTTGTGAGTTTCTACTCCCTAGATAGAAAGTAAATGTGGAATCTGCAAGCTCTTTTGAGTTTTGACTTATTCAAATTCAATACAACCACTTTTGTTCATTACTTGAAAATTCTCAATACACATCTAGGTCTGAGTTTCTTCAGTGTGGCTGCTGCTTAATTTGAAATGGAACTGGCCCAAAAACTGTTAACCACAGGGGATCTACCATCCACAAGATTCTCAAGAGAAAATAACCGCAGGCCTGGAATCTGACCTCGCTGAAAGAAATGTTCTCCTCTCTGCTTCACACCGCCTATGGGGTCTTTGATGAAAGTTTGGCATGGTTTTAATGAGTATGACTGGCAACCCGCACCGCTTCTGTCCATACACGTCTTAGTGATGCATGGACACTCATCGGTGTCTGCCTGAGTCTGCATTTTTGAACACCAACTCATAAAAACAATGCCAGGGCATGTATGTTTTTCCATATTTTTAACAGCCTGAGCATTAATGTACAACTTACTAGATCTGGAAGTGCCATGTGTCATGCTCTGGCTTGGACGCAATGACCAAAGTAAAACTCAAACAGGTATGTTTATTTGCAGATATGGCAGGAACACAACATATAAAAGTGATGATACTGGAGACTGTTAGCAGATGAGATAGACTTGAATTGTTAACTTTGAGTAAGAGAGCAAGTGACAAATATCGGTGTCGGCCAATAATTGTTTGTTAAAATCGCTATCGGCCCCAAAAATCCTATCAGTGCATCCCTAGTTGGAGCACACACACAAGGCATGCCTGGAAGACGATGCAAGTAGCAAAGTAATCAGGGAAATTAAGCAGGAAAGTATAGGAAAGCCTGTAGCATAAGACGAGGTCAGACAATGGCTGTGTCTGCAATCGCTTTTGAGGAGGTATTTATTTTGAATAAGTAATTACTTCAAGGCCGTTAAAAAAATCGATGATAAAGTATTAATGTGTATAGCATGAATGTAATCTGGACATACTACATTCACCATGTTGTCATGATCATGTGACCTACTAGCGTCAGTTACGTCGCTTCACTGCCATTTATAAATCCTCATGGGATAGTAAAGTGTTCATCATATGCACACTTCAGAATCTTGCCAGAAGAAGTAGGTCATCCTTTTGCCTATTATGAATACTCACATATTTTGTCACATACTGTTTTTCGCCTAAAAGTAGTAAAGTACATAGTATATGGAAGTATATGCGATTTTTGGATGTAGCCAATGACTGAGGGAGTGTGTGTGTGCTCTATAGGCCTATAGTGCTGGTGGTGAAGGCTGTGTGGTTAGGTGCAAGGGTGGATGAGGGGAAATGGCTGGATGTACTGTTTGTATGTATATATGTATGGCTGGATGTATGTAGAAAAATTCCTTGTGTGAAAAATTCCTTGTGTGTGCAAGCACACTTGGCAATAAAGCTCTTTCAGATTCTGATTCTGATTCTGATGTATGTATGAATGTATGGCTGGATGTACTATATGTATGTATGTATGTATGAATGTATGTATGTATGTATGTATGTATGGCTGGATGTACTATATGTATGTATATATGAATGTATGGCTGGATGTATTATATGTATGTATATATGTATGTATGGCTGGATGTATATATGTATATACACTCACCTAAAGGATTATTAGGAACACCCGTTCAATTTCTCATTAATGCAATTATCTAATCAACCAATCACATGGCAGTTGCTTCAATGCATTTAGGGGTGTGGTCCTGGTCAAGACAATCTCCTGAACTCTAAACTGAATGTCAGAATGGGAAAGAAAGGTGATTTAAGCAATTTTGAGCGTGGCAGGGTTGTTGGTGCCAGATGGGCCGGTCTGAGTATTTCAAAATATGCTCAGTTACTGGGATTTTCACGCACAACCATTTCTAGGGTTTACAAAGAATGGTGTGAAAAGGGAAAAACATCCAGTATGAGGCAGTGGAGGCAACACGCTGGAGACGGGTTTATTGAGGATGATGTTGATTAAATAATTATTAAAGTGCAATATTCGAATGATCGGAGGCAACATGCTGGAGACGGGTTTATTGCGGATGACATATCGATTTAAGTATTATTTAATTGTAATATTCGAACAATCGGAGTCATCACGCTGGAGACGGGTTTATTGAGATGCCGTGTCGATGAGGCAGTTGCAGGGGGAGGATAATTGACACGGTCTCTGCAGACACTTCGGGGTCCTGTGTTGGTCTTCTCTGGGAGCAGGTCCATCATCTGATCTGGCTGACTGCAGTAAACCTCGGGATAAACAGAGAGACTATCATTAGCATAGATGCCATTCTTCTGATGATGTAACGAGTACATCAGGTGTTATGGGAAGTGTTCCCGGTTCCGGCTGACCTAGTTAATGCAGCCTAACAATCATTTAATTGAAAAAGTGTTTTATGTGTATGCCGCAGTAAAGAGATGTGTTTTTAGTCTAGATTTAAACTGACAGAGTGTGTCCGCTTCCCGAACAATGCTAGGAAGACTGTTCCAGAGTTTAGGAGCTAAATAGGAAAAGGATCGACCGCCTGCAGTTGATTTGGATATTCTCGGTATGATCAACTGGCCAGAATTTTGAGACCGCAGTAGACGTGATGGAGTATAATATGTTAAGAGCTCGCTCAAGTATTGGGGAGATAAACCATTTAGTGCTTTGTAAGTAATAAGCAAGATTTTAAAATGTATGCGATGTTTAATAGGTAACCAGTGCAATGTACACTCTCAGAAAAAAAGGTACAGTGCTGTCACTGGGGCAGTACCCTAAGGTACAAAAGTGAAAAGGTACATCTTTGTACCTTACTCACCCCTAAATGGTACATATTAGTACCTTAAAAGGTACATATCAGTACTTTAAGAGTGCATATTAGTACCTTTTTGGTTTTGTACCTAAGGGTACCGCCCCAGTGACAGCACTGTACCTTTTTTTCTGACAGTGTATACAGAACTGGGCTAATATGGTCATACTTCCTGGTTCTAGTAAGAACTCGAGCTGCTGCGTTTTGGACCAGCTGGAGTTTATTTATTAAGCGAGCAGGGCAACCACCCAGTAGAGCATTACAATAATCTAACCTTGAGGTCATGAACGCATGAACTAACTGTTCAGCATTTTGCATTGAGAGCATGTGCCGTAATTTATATATATTTTTAAGATGGTAGAATGCAGTTTTACAGATGCTAGAAACGTGGCTTTCAAACGAAAGATTGGTATCAAAGAGCACACCCAGGTTCCTCACTGACGACGAGGACTTGACAGAACAGCTGTTGGTATGTATGTATGTATGTATGTATATATATCGATGTACTACATGTATGTATGTATGTAAGTACTTTATGTATGTATGGCTGGATGTATGTATGGCTGGATGTATGTATGTATGGCTGGATGTATGCATGTATGGCTGGATGTACTGCATGTATGTATGGCTGGATGTATGTATGTATGTATGTATATATATGCATGTATGTATGTATGTATTTATGGCTGGATGTACTATATGTATGTATGGCTGGATGGATGTATGTATGGCTGGATGTATGTATGTATGGCTGGATGTACTGCATGTATGTATGGCTGGATGTATGTATGTATATATATGCATGTATGTATGTATGTATTTATGGCTGGATGTACTATATGTATGTATGGCTGGATGTATGTATGGCTGGATGTATGTATGTATGGCTGGATGTATGTATGTATGGCTGGATGTACTGCATGTATGTATGGCTGGATGTATGTATGTATGTATGTATGTATATATATGCATGTATGTATGTATGTATGTATGTATGTATGTATGGCTGGATGTACTATATGTATGTATGGCTGGATGTATGTATGTATGGCTGGATGTATGTATGTATGGCTGGATGTACTGCATGTATGTATGGCTGGATGTATGTATGTATGTATGTATATATATGCATGTATGTATGTATGTATTTATGGCTGGATGTACTGTATGTATGTATGGTTGGATGTATGTATGTTTATATGTATGTATGTATAGCTGGCTTTATGTATGTATATATGTATGTATATATGTATGGCTGGATGAATGTATGGTTGGATGTACTATATGTATGTATGTATGTATGTATGGCTGGATGTATGTATGTATGTATGTATGTATATATGTATGTATGGCTGGATGCACTGTATGTATATATGGCTGGATGTATGTATGGCTGGATGTATGTTTGTATGGCTGGATGTATGTTTGTATGGCTGGATGTATGTATGTATAGCTATATGTATGTATGTATGGCTGGATGTATGTATGTAATGATGTTTCATTAACAAAGTTTGGGAGGAGCACGTTCAAATGATCTATCTAATCATCATGTAATTCCAAACCAGCTGGTAGACATCAACATGTCTACCAATCAACACAAGTGGAGGATTATATAAATACCCAGTCAACTCACCAATATTTCTCAACAAGTTTTGCAGCATCCCTCCACCACCCTGTTTTCCTCACACTCACCTGGTTACTTTCCTAAACCAGAGATACGGGGGAGTATTCTGGGTTCGGGCCAAATACCGATCTCTGAGCCGTCTCCTCGGACAGCACGCCAAATACGCATACCATTCATTCTATCTGACTTATTTGTAAGTGTGAACACGTGAATGTATGTATGTATGTATATGTGTTTGGATGGATGGATGGATGGAAGTATGGATGGATGGAAGTATGGATGGATGGATATATGGAAGTATGAATGGATGGAAGGATGGACGTATGGATGGAAGTATGGATGGAAGTTTGGATGGATGGATGGAAGGATGGACGTATGGATGGAAGGATGGATGGATGGATGGAAGTATGGATGGATGGATGGAAGTATGAATGGATGGATGTATGGATGGAAGTATGGATGGATGGATATATGGAAGTATGAATGGATGGAAGGATGGACGTATGGATGGAAGTATGGATGGAAGTTTGGATGGATGGATGGAAGGATGGATGGAAGTATGGATGGATGGAAGTATGGATGGAAGTATGAATGGATGGAAGGATGGACGTATGGATGGAAGGATGGATGGATGGATGGAAGTATGGATGGATGGATGGAAGTATGAATGGATGGATGTATGGATGGAAGTATGGATGAATCGATGAAAGGATGGAACTATGGATGGATGGATGGAATGGGGGTGGATAGAAACATGCATAGTAATGGCAAATACAGTTGATGGATGGATGGATGGATGAGATGGATGGATTAGATTGGATTGGATTGATAGATAGATAAGATGGATGGATGGATGGATGGATGGATGGATGGATAGAAACATGCATAGTAGTAATGGCAAATACACTTAAAGGGCCAAAACAGACATACAGAGATTAAAAAGAGACACAAAGGAGGACGTCTGAGGATTCAGAGAATTACAGCAGTCATTTATGATGACAGGTTGACCTCACAAGGTTGACAATAAAGGATAAACGCACCTCATTATTTTTATTGCAGCAGCACATGTGACTGAGACTTACAGTTTGAAATCTTCCACAGCAACACACAATGTGTCCCCACAGTTTTGCTGCTCTTTGAATGTGTCCCATTATTGCCTTTGGTCTGTGATAGACAGTACTACTAAAAAGCTATGGAAGAAAATGAGAGCTTAATTTTCATATTGTAATTTCAGTGAAACCACTATGTATTTGGACAGCTGCTCTGCATGCTTTTATTTCATTCTGAGAATCTCACAGCTTACTCATTAATGTCATCCCTCAAGGCACATTTCTGTTTAAACAAGGGTAGAAATGACTTAGTCGTAATGGAAACGGCATGGTTTACAGCCTATAGGAAAGGTAATTAAGCACTTAGATAAACAGAAAACACAAATGGCACCTTCTCATATTGATAATATTACGTAAATGGACACCCCCAGTTGGAAACTAGAGATCAATACTGTCTGGAAATATCAACATGTGAGTTTGGGCATAATTGCAGTGGTGAAATGTGCTTACTTATCTGAAATCCATATTTCCATCTCAACACTGACATTAAGCCTGATATGGCACCAGAAAAAGGAAATGCTCTTTGAAAACAAATGACAACAGAAAGCACAGTGGAAAGTGGGGCTGCCGCAATTTATCTAAATATTTGAACTTCTGTGCCAGATCAAACTGAAGCCATATGTCAGCTGGAAATGACCAAATGTTTGAGGTTATTCCCTGAGATGATCATATCTGCTTCTAATTTAGCGCAGCCATTTTTTTTTTTTTTTTCTAGAAGTTATTGCATTCATGCAAGGTTGACCTTAAAAAGACAATATTTCTAATTTTGTCTTCTTCTATTAGAATCAGGTTTATGTTTTCCTGCAAGAATATCCAGCTAAAGATGCTTTGGGGCATTGCAGCTGGTTAGACCTGCTTAGACCAGAAACCAGTAACTATGATCCAAAATAAAGCTACCAGTTTTAAAGGCCATTTAGTAGCTGATTTTCAGGCATAAGCCTCATTTAGATAGTTTAGATACTATTGAATGTAACATTGAATGTAACTAGTGCTGTCAATCAATTAATTATTTTAAAAACGAATTAAAATCGCCCAATTTTTCTGTAATTAATCGCAATTAATCACAATTTTTTTATTGTAATAATTTCACAGTTACTCTCCAAATTAATGTACAAACAACTTATATTACATATTTGTTGTAATGGCATCTTTTTATGAATGAAGGCCAGTATCACTGATACTAATACAGCTACTGATGTCTCTGTGAAACTGATTTTTAAACATTAAATGATAGACATTCAACATTACAGTATAATTGAAAGCTACCAATTTCAACATGTATTAGGCTTAAAAAAATAACAACTTTTATATTTTCTTTACATAAACGGATGCTGTGTTAATTGCGTTAAATATTTTGAACACATTAAACTGAAAAAATTTTATTGCCTGCATTAACGCGCTAATTTTAACAGCACTAAATGTAACACTTCATCTCATTGAATCTTCACATTGACATCCTAGTCTAAATTATGTCTAGCGAAAGCATTTCACCCAAAAAAATTTATTCTGTCATCTACTTACCCTCCTGTCTTTCTAAACCTGTATGACTTTTCATCTGCACTGTAAACCCTAACATTCAAAATAATTCATTGGTTTAAGTAGAGACAACTCAAATTAAACAAATTAGTTCAATCAAATTAACTTTTTTGAGTATTTAGAACTTTTTCTTTTGAGTTCACAAAGCTGTTATCTGAATTGTTTCATTGTTTTGAGTTTTATGAACTTGTTTCTTTTTATTTAGACTAACTTAAATTTAACTGAAACTGGGATGGGATTTCTATTTCCCAGCATGCTTTGTCATGACACTCAAAAGGGAGAGCAAATGCTAAAATGAAGTGTTATATAATGGTTTTTTTGTTGTTGTGCAAGATCAAAGGTGGAGATTTAGTAGTGTTTAAAGTTTTGCCATTTTAAGAGTTTCTGTTATGTTGGGCTTTTGGGGGGGGGGGGGGATTACCATCGTGGTGACGAGTGGAGAACAGATTTACAGTATGTTAAATATTTATATTGCTGTGCTCATTCAGCAAGTGTTATGCTATGCTGATGATATCAAAGCATTTATTGAATTAGCTAGTTAAAGCTAGCCAAGTTAACACTACTAAAAATATTTAAGTTGATCATTTTAACTTAAATGTATGAATTAGCTTACTCAAATATTTGAACTTAAAGGTTCACTGTGTAGTATTTATGAGGATCTATTGACAGAAATGCCATATTAATATACATAACTATGTTTTCATTGGTGTATAAAGACCTTACATAATGAACCATTATGTTTTTATTATCTTAGATTGAGCCTTTTCTATCTGCATACACCGCGGGTCCCCTTACAGTGAAATCGCCATTTTGCGCGGCCATGTTTCTACAGTGGCCCTAAACGGACAAACTGCTCTACAGAGCGCTAGTCACTCTCTGCTCTCTGAGAGCAGAGTCAGCCCCCGTAACTTCTCTATGTGCTTCGAAATGGAGGGGTGAGCGTTGGACAGTTGCAATTCACGACCTCACCACTAGATGTCGCTAAAATTCACACACACTTCTTAACATAAAGAAATGTGTGTAACAGATTGCCTCAATTGTTTTGAGTCTTGCCAACTTATCCCTGGCTGGGATAGGAACAATCAAACATTGAACACATAGACAAAAAAAAAAAAATATATATATATATATATATACACATCTGACCCTACACGAGTGTATGAGCATCTGTGTTCAGTTTTGACTCAGCAAAATATGCAAAGTGTTTTAGTATGAGAGTTGAATCAGTTTTTTTCTCTGGTGGCCCCTGAGCAGTTTCTGGTCATATGAGGTCAAGAATGTTTTGAGAAGCTGAGCACAGCCGTGAGACGATACAACAACACCGTAACAGTGGCAGAACACTGCTGCTATCTGTCAGCTTCAGATCAGGACGCACAACATACCCAGTGGGAAGAGGAAGATACACACACACTGGCTTTACAAACCTTTTTAAAGACACAGCTGAACCTCTAAGCACTACCATTTAATTGAAAGCTTTCTGAGTAAATAAAGGAGAAAGAGAGATGTAAAAGCATTTATTTTAATCAACAAAAATATATTTTAGCAACAGCATGGGAGTTATCAAAGATTTACTTTAGCGTTTATAATATAACGTTCTACTGAGTTTGTTGAGGCTGAATTAATAGTAAATGGTGTGTTCAAGTGGTGTGTTCAAATCAGTTTGGTCGGAACAAGATGGAATGAAAGATTTACAGCATGATTTTTCAATACTACTACAAAATGATATTGTATCCGCAATGTTTTCTCACAGACAAGCCCCCAACTTGGAAACCCAGGGCTCGCAGAAAATTTCATGCCGTTCATGCACGTTAAAGGTGCACTATGTAAAATTTTTTCAGTAAAATATCCAAAAGCCACTAGGCCAGTGTTATATATTTTGTTCAATTGAGTACTTACAATATCCCAAATGTTTCCAACTATTTGTAAATCGTGAGAAAATTGTGATTTTAACCAAGGATCCGGGGCATGTGAGGGAGTCGCCTATCCATTGCGTCGTGTAACTGCATTACCCTCGGTTTCCGGTTTTATTTTGCAGAAACACTTTACTCTTAAGCCCAATTTATACTTCTGCATTGAGTGTACGCCTTAGCTACGTCATAGGCTGTGTGTTGCACACGTAGCCTACGACGTACCCAGACATGCACCTCTCCAAAAATGTAACATTGCGTCAATTCTACTTGGACCGCAAGCGCTGTGATTGGTCTGTCAGAACCCCTCCCTCAGGGGTACACATTCTCCCTCTGCATGTGTAACTGCGCATCGCCGCGGACAAGGATGCAGAAGTATGAATGAAAATCGATGCGTAGCCCATGGCGTAGAGGCTACAGCGCAGGTCCGACGCAGAAGTTTAAATCAGCCTTTACTGCAGTGTGCAACAAGTGTCATAGCAGCCGCCGAGTGAACGCAGAGTAACGTCATAACATAATTTTCACCACACTCAAATGTATCTAATATGATAAACAGAGCTGCGTTACCTCATACTCATGGCCAGAAAAGTGGAAAGTGGCGCCAGCTACTGTGTCATAATAAAAGTCCCGCTGCTCGAGGCGTGTGTTGCGTTCATCTTATTAACAATCGCACCAGCGGCCTTGCTCAGCTCCCACAACACTCGGTCCTGCTCTGCTTCATACTACAGTAATGTTAAAAATCACATCCATGATGATTTCTGCCCGAGTCCTATCCCAATTCTTTTCCACCGGCTATGGGGTGAAGACCACATGTCCCAAGATTCTGCGCTCAAACGTGACGTCATCAAACTGCGCCTTTTTTTGAATTGGTGACTTCTAGCAGACAGAAAAGTTACAAAGTGCACCTTTAAGCTCATAAATGCACAATAGCCAACTCGTAAATAGACAATTTTCATAGTGTACACCCTAAAAAGTATTTGAGATTAGTACTCTTGAAGAATATTTAGGGTGGATAGGGACACAGTGTTTTTGCTTTTTAATCATGTTACGGTGTAATTTAATCATTTCTTTTGAAGAAAAGCAGTAGATAAAAATGCTTTGCAATATTACAGTTCATTTATAAGCGCACTTTACTGAAAATCTCAACCGAAATGTCCTGTTCATTCCTCTGGGACATTCGGAGCTTAGCATAGGAGTTTTAGTTAGATCTTATCTACTTAAAAATCCCCAAAACTAAGAAGAAGCCTCATTTAAATTCAGACAAAACAGATTTTTGCTATGAGGCGAGACTTCCGTTTTAAACAGTTGCCATTTTCAGTCTTGCAGTTTCATACTCATTTGTAGATGAAGTGATCTTTCTCATCCTGTGCTAATTCTGAAGAACAAGGTTACGTTTTTTTATACGTCTAAAGAATAACAGTTCTTCTTGTGTCTAAATAGAGATAAAGCTTGATGTATCGCAATGGCAACTATTTAATTTCTGCCATTTGATTTCTTCCCAATCAGTGAGAAAATTAATGTACTAAACACACATTATCTGTCTGACGTCTTACATTAAAGCATTGTTCATTGTCAAAAGCCTCAGAATGAAAAGCTATCTGAGGACTGAACTGCACATGACTTGGCCTGGTAGAGGCTTCCTACTGAGCATCCACTCAGCTGCACATTTATTTTCAGCCTGACAGAAAAATCAGTCTACCCTTAAAAGCTGCTCAGCACTGGTTAGATTTACCCCCCTGACCCCCTAATTACTGGCACATTGCAAAAAAAAAAAAACACTGCTGTGTCTACACCTGTCAAAACAAAGCCCTCAACAATGTGTTGAAGACTTGAGAGGCAGCAAATTTGTGCAGAAATCCTTATAATTCAGGCGAAGGACAAGGGGCTCTCTTATGCTTCCTTAGCCTTTGTTACAAACCGTTCTCACTCCCAAGGCGTCAAGTAGAGCGAGGGGTGAAATGCAGACAAGCATGAGAGTGATTTTATTACTTTTTGACCTTCTTGAGTTGAAAAAGGACGATCATAAAAACTGTGAGTGACAGATTCAGCTGTGCCATGTAGCAGAACCTGATTTCACCAAGTGCAACATGTTCCGGGATCAAAAG
Source organism: Romanogobio albipinnatus (assembly GCA_023566225.1). Lineage (NCBI taxonomy): Eukaryota > Metazoa > Chordata > Actinopteri > Cypriniformes > Gobionidae > Romanogobio > Romanogobio albipinnatus. The sequence continues at coordinate 15,364,769 of CM042247.1, read as the reverse complement.
GTTTGTTGTTCCTGGAACAACATTCCAATCAACCAATCAGATTTGAAGTTTACAGTTTATGTCAGGTTTAGGCTTAAAACCAGGGTTAGGTGCTTCTACATCAGTGTTATTCACCTATCACTTCCCTCTGATTTTATGGAAAACTTATAGCTGCGTTACCCAGAACAATATGTCAAAACTTTTTCCCCCAGACCTGTTGCTGTCTGCATTTTCATTGCAGTCTAAAGTACCCTGAAGATTAGGCAAATTAGTCTAGTGATGCAGGACTGCGCACAACTTTTCAGTTCCTGCTGGAACTCTTCCTCCGCATATACGCTAATAAGGCCTGAACCTCGACGTCGGTCCATCGGTCGTATTTTTTAAACTCCACAATTGCACAAACAGCAAAAGACTTTCAAAAACGGTGTTTGGAATCAAATGCTGCCTGGAGTCAACCAATCCCATTAGTAAGGGTGTGTTCACACTTGTAGTTCGGTTCGCTTGGTCCGGACCAACAAAAAAAAAAAGAAGGTCCGCTTAGCGTTCACATTGGCATATTTAACACCAAACCTAAAGGCATAGGGATACATTCACAAACTGATTGGTAAGCTTTTATTCTTTTATTTTTATGATGCCTGTATCGAACCGTAATGGGCAATGTCGCAACTATGATGAGAAAAAAACTGGTATAATTCAGCATTTTGTCCTTTTTAGGGTCACATCTTGTGACATGCTCTATTTTAGCACATTGCTTTTATTGCCTTTTTTCATATCATATTTTAGTAATCATCATAAATTAGGTATCATTCGAAAGCTTATGAAAACTGCTTTGAAATTGGATGTTGCGATACCATGGTAACGGTACTTTGAATTATTTTAGCAGGCTCCTCCCCTAGTGGGCAGTTTGAGGTTTTATATTACAAAATGTATTAACTACTTTATAATCAAAACTAAATGGTATAATCTTGACAAAACACATATTGTCTCTCAAGGTTCCATATTTTGTGACAGAAGTGATATTTGGACAGAAATGTATTATTTTGTTAAAGGAATATGCATAAAAAAATCTATGGAATGTGGGTGGACATTTTTGATACAGCGCCTAAACAAAATCTCATAGGAACTTCAATTTTTGTAAAATCAAATTTGGTTAGATATGGCTTTGATGCTATAATAATTTCAGAGTAAAAATTATTTTGTTCTTTCCCTCACTAAAGCAGTTAAGTACACAGTCTTGTGCCTTTGATTTTTGTCTGATTTTCAACAAGTTTGTAGTGTTGTGATTGACCTTGTAGCTGGTTGGCTTGGTTCATGGCTTATAACTCTTGTAACTAAAGTCCCCCTGAAGTCAATGAAGTCAAAACTATAGTTTTATCCATTAAAACTCATCTTTGATCACCAAAACATATATTCAAACCATTTTCCTGTCAAAAAAAATCTTCATGCCTTATAATAGCTTGAATTTAACTCTACACCCTTGCCTCAGATCCAAGAATATGCAAATTAGCCCCGCCCCACTCGCATAGGCTCATAGATCCACTCGCTCAACTTTCACTCAACTTTACTGAAGTAAACGCTACACAAAGGTGTCGCTCTTTACAATGTCGAACACATAACAGTAATTAATATGATTAGCCTTTTGCCTGACTACGTTATCAAACAGCTAATAATGTGTTGCTAATGTTACACAAACCATGTTCCCGAAATGCTTTACATCATAGAACATCAGTGGAGAAAGGCATATAGTCCATCATAACATCATAATATACCTTATAAACATAATTCACCTGCTATATTGCTAAATGTCCACGTTTTTATCAACAGAAAAATATACCGGTATGTCATATTTTGAGACTCCCCTGTTTCGCAGCACAATGATGATAATATGCTAAAGCACGCCCGCAGGTTGACGCGATTGGTTGCATGGTAGTGTGTGATGTCAAAAATCAGGGTTTTGAGACTGTCTTTGGTTCACTGTAAGAGAAAATACTCAGCAATGGTGTTAATTTATGAATTTGCACATGGTTTGTCTGAAAGCATATTACAAACAACACAGACATATAAACAACATTAATGGAAAAAATACTTCTGGAACCAGCACTACTGAAAAAGTGGGCAGACACTCTTGCACTCTGCTCTGATCTCATGTGAGAGACAGATTGTTCCGCCCTCGCGCCAATAAACACATCAACTGAGAAGAGATGCTGTTGCAAGAGGGTGGGGAAGTTATTTTAATTAAAGATTTTAAGTGATGATTTAGTTAAACCATGAGCAAAAATGACTAGATTTTTTGTTTTTATTGGTGAAGAAAGTGTTCAACTTTTTCCTCCTGCATCCTATTCTTCCATTATCCAGAACAGCACAGACGAAAGGTTTGTTTGATCAGCCTGAGGCTTATTTCAATTTTAGTGTAAAAGGGTCTTTACATTTTCAAAATTTTTTTACTTTTTTGTTGTAAAAAAAAACAAAGAAGCCCAGCCCAGGTGTTAAAAAGTAACGTAACACATTCCATTTCTTAAAACGTAACTATAGTACCGCAATTAGTTACTTTTTAAGAGAGTAACGCAATATTGTAATGCATTACTTTTCAAAGTAACTTTCCCCAACACTGGCATGGATAAATCAAATAAATACTGCAATATTAAATGGGGATATTCAATCACTTCATGGGGATTTTAAGTCAGACACTATGGCAAAACAAACCCTGATAGGGTCAACAGGACCCCGACACAGAGCATCTATCCTCTGCATAAAGCCAAGGTTAGTCAGAGGAACAAGCAAAAGCAGAGAGATTGAGATGGAAAGACTGTAGCTTAAAGAAAAACACTGGATTTTCCACTAATTCCTCATGAAAGTGATTTAAAGTGGGCTGGGGAAGGAATGCCTTTGGACACAACTCCTCAAATACATTAAATTCCTGCTTGTTTACAGTGAAATCCAATCCTTAATTCTATTGAATAAATCTCCGCTTACAAATGACAACAGGACTGCATGAGAAAGCAGCTTGCAGCAGGAAGAGGACATGAGGCGGAAGTAACCGGGACCAGTTGGGCCTTCACAACCATTGAAGCAGCATGTGATTCCTCCCAATAATAATCAAAGTAAGATTAAATTCTGTCAGCAGATCTCTTTTAATTGGGAAACAGTATTAGTACATACACAATAGAGCAGTGGTTTCCAATGAGTGGGTCACAGGTCTGTTCTGATTGTGACGCAGACAGTTGGGAAAATGTTAATGCAAAGGAAGGATAGCATTTCTTCAATGCATTAATTCAAAATGGTGAGTTTATTTTGCATGTTCGGGGAATGTTAGATGTATACATTATGTCTAATGTAAAATCTGAGTACCTGAAGGACGACCTGTTGAGAAGCAAATGCATTGGAATATCTGGGATGTCAAAGGTCAGCTGAACTTATGTGATGAAAACATTACTTTCAAGATTTTACATTTAAGATCAGCCGATTAGTCATTTGGCTCTCGGCTATCTCTTAGCAGAGATGAGAAAGCAAACACAGAGGGTAAAAGTGTGTTTGAACGGAGTCATGAATGGAAAAAAGTGGGTAAGGCGTGGGAGGAACAGTCACTTAGCGCTCACATTCATGGCCACCTAACATGCCAAGGTTAGGGGTTAATGTGTTTCCATGGAAACTGAAACACTGGAGCCGTGAGACTGAGGAGAGATTTGCCTTCGATTTCTTTCTTTTTTTCAGACGAGATGAGAGGACAGATGACAGAAAGTGATAAAGATCCAGAAGAGGATACATGATTTCTGAAACATAGCGAACCTGGATGAGGATTTTGCTTTGCCATAGCAAAACTTCAGGACCAGGGTCCTAATTTTAATGATAACCAGAGGTTGCTTATGATGTATAGGATTATTTCCCCATTCAAGTAGATTCACTATCATTCATAAATGTGAGGTTAAGATTTTTAAATGCTTTTAAAAGAATTCTCCTTTTCTCACCAAGGCTGCATTTATTTGATCAAAATAGAGTAAAAAAAGATTAACAATATGGTTTCATTTGTTCAAGAAAACTAGTTCAGAATTTATTTTTATTAGGCAATGGTAGTTTAAAGGTACACTATGTAACTTTTAGCCCTCTAGCAGTTAAAAAACAAACCTGCATGCATTTTGCGGAAGAACTTTGTTATGGCTGTGCTTCGACTCTATGTGACGTGTGGATTAACGTGACCCGTCACAATAGATAATTAATAATAATAATTAGTTACATTTATATAGCACTTTTCTGGGTACTCATAGTGCTTTACATGGAAGGAGGGAATCTCCTCAACCACCACCAATGTGCAGCATCCACCTGGATGATGCGACGGCACCATTATTGTGCCAGAACGCCCCCCCACACACCAGCTGATTGGTGGAAAAATCAGATAATATTTTACAAAGAAGTCTGTTGGAGAGCTACATATGGCATTTTATCTTTTAAATAAAAACTGGCCATCTTCATGTCACTTTTATCCCATTTCAAATCCCTCAATTCGCGCCATCTTTGATTCTCGTTTTATTGCGAGCTGTCGCGTTCTCTTTTTGCCAGCAGACTCTCCTCTGTTTTTTTTTTTTAACAGGTGATTCGCTGGAGGTTCACGATTTATTGTGACAACCTTTCGTTGTCGTTGTGACAACTAAACTATGCCAATCCCACACCATAGACGCTATTTACGGATATGATGAGACATGCATGGGTGAGTGACATATGTACGCAATTTCCACAAAAATCATACTGCATGGTAAAATCTATAATGGAGTGTCTGTGTAACAAAGTTTGTGTGAGGGTGGAAGGAAGAAGGCAGGGTCGGCTGTGGACTGGGACTCGTGAATATTTTATTCAACTCAAAACAATACAAACTGTCGCCACGCACTCTCTCTTCGCAACAATATACTCAGTAACTGTAAACTTGTCTCTGTAGTCAGCATATCTGGGTTAACTCCCTCCGACTTCACTCCACAAGCAGTCCGTCTCTCTCCTCGAACACTGTGTGGGAAACGGCTTTATCCGGTCTCTCCGTGCCAATCACTGCAATCAGACACAGGTGTTTATCATCATGCACTTGACCTACTTACTCACCGCTCCTCTCCTCACTCTCTCCGCCCGTGCAGACCTCGCAGAACCATGCCCCCCTCGCCAAATACCCCCACCGCCCGACTCAGGCCGGGGAGCCATCCGGCTTGCAGCCCCCCCCCCGCCCATTTCTGGAGAGGAAGTCCGCCACAGCCATCTGCCACCTTGAATTTAAAAGGCTGTAAAGCGAGATACCAACGGGTGATCCGCGTGTTGGTATCCTTCATGCGGTGGAGCCACTGCAAGGGGGCGTGGTCCGAACAGAGGGTGAATTCCCGCCCCAGGAGATAATAGCGGAGGGTGAGGATGACCCACCGGATCACCAGGCACTCTTTCTCGATGGTGCTGTACTTGGTCTCTCTCTTCGAGAGCTTCCGACTCACGTACAGCACCGGCCGCTCCTCACCCTCTACTTCCTGGGACAGGACCGCACCCAACCCCCGGTCCGATGCATCAGTCTGCAAGAGAAACGACAGAGAGAATTCAGGAGAGTGTAAGAGCGGCCCGCCACACAGAACAGCCTTCACTTTGGTAAAAGCCTGCTGGCATGGCTCCGACCACTGGACTGTATCTGGCGCCTCCTTTTTAGTGAGATCAGTCAGCGCGCTGTTGAGGTCTGAATATTTAGGTACAAACCTTCTAAAATATCCCGCCAGCTCCAGGAACTGTCTCACCCCCTTTTTGGTCTTTGGACGCGGGCAGGTTGCAATGGCTGCTATTTTACTAATTTGGGGACGCACCTGTCCGTGTCCTAAGTGGAAGCCCAGATATCTGACCTTCACACGCCCAACCGCACACTACTTCGGGTTGGCCGTCAGCCCCGCCCCTCTCAGCGAGTTCAGCACCTATACGGCTGGCTGCAAACCACCACGCCCGGCTCTGTCTCAATATGGTGCAGTATGAGGTCAGTCCGACCGGGTAGAGACGAGAACACATCCGCAAAATCTGCTTGCAACTTGGCAATGTCAGTGAGCTGGGAGCGTGAGAGGGGCCAGGGCGACGGATTGGCATTTGACGCTCGCTTCCGGCCCCAGATCATCCTCATTGGTTACCACCGTCGCCAGCAACACTGAGTGTGCTTTATCAAACTGCAGAGTTTTGCTCTCAGGTCCAGGACATACTGAATTTCGTTCTTGCTTTCAGACGGCCCCTCCTCCCGAGTTTCCCATATGACGTCAAGCATCCCCTGGGGCTCACGCCCATACAGTAACTCGAACGGGGAGCCGTGGAGGCTTGTGGGACCTCTCTCACAGCGAATAACAGGGGTTCCAGCCATTTATCCCAATTTTTGGCGTCTTCGTGAGCAAACTTACGAATCATGGTTTTTAATGTGTGATTAAATCGTTCTACCAGCCCGTCTGTTTGTGGGTGATAGACACTGGTACGAATCGACTTAACGCCCAATAATTTGTATAGCTCGCTTATGGTGCAGGACATAAAAACTGTGCCTTGATCGGTGAGAATCTCTTTCGGGATTCCCACACGGGAGATTAAACGAAACAGAGCGTCCGCCACACTTTTCGCTGAAATGTTGCGGAGGGCTACTGCTTCAGGGTACTGGGTTGCATAGTCCACTATGACTAATGCAAACCGGTGCCCCCGTGGAGATCGTTCTAATGGCCCGATGAGGTCCATTCCAATTCTTTCGAAGGGGACCTGCACGAGAGGTAGAGGGCGCAAATGCGCTTTTGGACCGGCTGGTGGGTTTACGAACTGGCATTCACGACAAGCGGCACACCATCTGCGCACACTCTCGTGAATGCCCGGCCAAAAGAATCGGGCCATTAAACGATTCAATGTGCTTGTTTGCCCCAAATGTCCAGCCATGGGATTACAATGAGCCGCCTGGAAAAGCATTTCCCGACGGCTCTGTGGTACTAATAACTGCGTTGTATCCTGTTTTGTTTGAGGATCTTGGGTTACTCGATACAACCTATCCTTTAACATGGCAAAATAAGGATAAGAGAGTGGCCGGTCGGGTTGGAGAAGCTGCCCGTCGATAGAACGGACCTGCTCAAAGGCATTTTTGAGCGATTCATCCCGGGACTGTTCCAGAGGAAAATCATCACGCTCTGAAAGGTTTCGCCTCTCCAGAGCGCTCTGTTCCTCTGAGCAGCCCCGGCTCAGCTTCCCCTAGCTGCGCAACCGCTTTCCTTCCCCGCCCTCTTTTCTCCCAAGAAACATCCGCACATATATATCCCAATAGATCCTTAAATGCAGGCCAATTTGTCCCCAAAATCAGCAGATGTCTGAGGTGGGAACTAACCGCGACCTCCACACTATGCTTTACCCCACGAAATTGAATTATGACTGGCACCAATGGGTACTTCACCTCATCCCCGTGCACGCACCTCCGTAACCAGGCGGCCATTATCCAATGCATCAGGTTGTATCAGGCTTTGATGAATTGTGGTCTGGTTGCAACCGGAATCCACCAAAGCCTGATATGTACCCCCCTTAATACTCACGGGTATTTGGTATAACCCGGCTTGATCGGGGGCAGCCCGTGGCACGTCTGGGACCCGGACCAGAGTTCCCACCTCCATCACCAGACAACTGTCAATAAAGTGGCCCGGTTCCCCACAATGCCAACACGCCGGCCCAGGCTTTCCCACCGCCCTAGTGGCAGGAAGAGGGTCAAGGGATTGGCACGGAGAGAGCGGCGGGAACTGGCCACTCCCACGGTCCGGGGAGAATGGTCCTGCTCCCCTGGGCGGGGCCCCCTGGCTGGCCGATGCCTCCCCGCTGGGCGGTGATGAGGGACTGGGAGCGACTGGATGATATCCGCAAACGGCGTGGCTGACGGGGCTTGCATGATGGTGGCGGCTCCCTTTTTCCTTCCCGGGTTTCGGCACCAGTGTGACAAAGTTCGTGTGAGGGTGGAAGGAAGAAGGCAGGGTCGGCTGTAGACTGGGAGTTGTGGATATTTTATTCAACTCAAAACAATACAAACTGGCGCCACGCGCTCTCTCTTCGCAACAATATACTCAGTAACTGTAAACTTGTCTCTGTAGTCAGCACATCTGGGTTAACTCTCTCCGACTTCACTCCACTCCATTTCTTTCTGCCATTTTTTCCATCATCAACCATCTTGGAAATGACTGGGAATGCCAGGTTGTGCTAACTTTGGCTAATGCCAGTGCTAAACAGCTCATAGTAATGTAAAACTCATAGCTATAATCAAGTAACACACATATTATCATCACTTACCAGGTAGGCTAGTCCAACTTCCTCTCTTACTTTTCTCCAATCTCCTCTTGTCTGGTCTATATGAATAAGAAGTTGTGTCATACATTTTTGGGTTACCCGTTGGCTATAATGCTCTCCTCCATTTTCTGGTACAACCGGATTAGTCAATAAACTCTTTGCAGCAGGGGTTGCACGACAACATGTCATGCGAATTTCTCTAGCTGAAATTTGACAACTTGCACAAAAAACAAGAATCGAGTGTTCGCGGCAATCGCGTAAACCAATTAGCACCATTTGTGGCACACGGCACGAATTCTCCTATATGTAATCTACTCGTGCAATTTGCTTTTGGTGTGCACACGTATGACCAAAAGTTTTGACGCAAATCAGTCCGAGTTCAAATTCGCCTTTTCCCTCACATATCAGACCGGGAAGGCATTTGTTTTCAATAAAAAATAAGAAAATATTTTAAAAGTAGAAATAAAGTATCTGACGTGTGTGTAATAATAAAGTGTTTAGGTTAGTGTAGGGAGGGCTTTTTTTGTCTCCATTTTATAATTTTAATAAATATAATAATTTACACATAGACAAAGTGACAAAGACAAAGTGACAAGTGACGGCCAAGTATGGTGACCCATACTTGGAATTTGACCTCTGCATTTAACCCATCCAGTTAATGCACACACATTAGGAGCAGAGTAGTGAGCAGTTAACACACACACACTGCAAACGTGTATACAAACACCCAGAGCAGCGGGCAGCCTTGTGTGGCGCCCGGGGAGCGATTAGGGGTTAGGTGCCTTGCTCAAGGGCACCTCAGTCATTTCCCACCGGTTCTGGAATCGAACCAGCAACCTTTGGGTTACCAGTTTAACTCCCTAACCACTAGGCCATGACTTACATCATACTAACTATTTAGACGCTTTGCAAAGAAAATGCTGCTATTTAAGTGTAATCTATAGATATTCTGGTAACACTTTACAATAAGGTTTCATTAGTTAACATTAAATAACTACATTAGTTAACTTGAACTAATAATGAACTGCACTTCTACAGCATTTATTAATCTTTGTTAATGTTAATTTCAACATTTACTAATACATTATTAAAATCAAAAGTTTTATTTGTTAACATTAGTTAATGCACTGTGAACTAACTATGAACAGCTTTATTTTTATTAACTAACATTAACAAATACTGTAACAAACGTAACAAATGAAACCTTATTGTAAAGTGTTAACAATATTTTTGCTTACTGTAAAAATAGAAATACTGTATATTGCTATTTGCACATTGCACAAAAACACATTATACCGTTGAACGTTGATTTATATAGGCAACCCTTTTAAAATCCAAAGTTGTATTTGTTAACATTTTGTAACACTGTTTTTACTAACATTAACAAAGATTTATAAATGCTATATTGCTCATTGTTAATGTTAGCCTATATGCATTAACTAATGTTATAATAAATTAGACCTTATTGTATAGTTACCAAAAACAGTAACATTGTGAAATATTATAATTAAAATTGTATTTTAATATATTTTATTATTCCTGCAGAGTTGAATTTTCAGTCATTACTTGAGTCACATGACCCTTCAGAAATCAGATTTAGTGATCAAGATACATTATTATTAATATTGAAAACAGTTGTGGAAACTGTGATACACTTTTCCCCAGGATTCTTTGATAAATAAAACGCTCAGACAAAACAACAAAGCCTTCATAACACTGTTGGATTGCAGTCATGTAGGAATGCGGGGCCTGACCTCCAACATTTACATCGCTGTCATTGTGAACGCCCCTTCAGGCAGCAATGCATGGAATCTGTCAGAAAACCTGGTCAACCCTGCTAAATTCTGTAAATCCTACTGTAATGCTATGGAACTTTGTTGATCATTCTTTCAACAGCAATTATAGTTTTATTCACTGAGAAATTCTGCCAATTCTAAGAAGTCATCCATCATCCAGTTTGACAAACTACAGTAGATGTGTAGCCTATATTTGATGTCAGTGAATAAAATATGAAGCTTAATTATGACTGTGTAAGGAAGAAATGCGTGGAGCAACAGTACTAATAATTAAACTGAAAATGACTTTGAATTGTTGATTTAATTAATCCAACATCTTTTTTATGTAAAGATGCAGTCGTCTTGTTTTACAAGCGATGTTAAACTGTAAGAGAGCGCCATCTGCTGAATATTGAAGGCACTGGTATGTAGATATAAATTGGAAAAATAGGCCTGGTTTCACCCACACAGACAGGGCTTAGATTAAGCCAGGATTGTGTTTAGTTCAATTTAGTTTGGGACTTGGCTTCAGCCTTGTCTGTGAAACTGGGGGCAAATGTATCAGGTTGAATGAATTTAAAATGTCAAATACAAAAATAAATGATTCATAATAAATCCATAAAATATAATAACATTCAATTCTTTAGTTGACTATATTTTAAATAATTGGACATTATTTTACATTAACCAGAGATCTCTACCATATACTATTAGGGTGGATTTTGATATTCATTGTTTTAGACTAAACTGAAGTAATATTATAACAAATGAAATCTGACGAATTCACTATACATGGGTTTTTTTTGCCCTTACATTCTAAATACATTATATATGTATATATTTTCTTTGATGGGAAAGTGTGTCCAAACTTTTGACTGGTAGTGTGTATATATATATATATATATATATATATATATATATATATATACACACTCACCTAAAGGATTATTAGGAACACCTGTTCAATTTCTCATTAATGCAATTATCTAATCAACCAATCACATGGCAGTTGCTTCAATGCATTTAGGGGTGTGGTCCTGGTCAAGACAATCTCCTGAACTCCAAACTGAATGTCAGAATGGGAAAGAAAGGTGATTTAAGCTATTTTGAACGTGGCATGGTTGTTGGTGCCAGACGGGCCGGTCTGAGTATTTCACAATCTGCTCAGTTACTGGGATTTTCACACACAACCATTTCTAGGGTTTACAAAGAATGGTGTGAAAAGGGAAAAACATCCAGTATGCGGCAGTCCTGTGGGCGAAAATGCCTTGTTGATGCTAGAGGTCAGAGGAGAATGGGCCGACTGATTCAAGCTGATAGAAGAGCAACTTTGACTGAAATAACCACTCGTTACAACAGAGGTATGCAGCAAAGCATTTGTGAAGCCACAACACGCACAACCTTGAGGCGGATGGGCTACAACAGCAGAAGACCCCACCGGGTACCACTCATCTCCACTACAAATAGGAAAAAGAGGCTACAATTTGCACGAGCTCACCAAAATTGGACAGTTGAAGACTGAAAATGTTGCCAGGTCTCATGCGTCTCGATTTCTGTTGAGACATTCAGATGGTAGAGTCAGAATTTGGCGTAAACAGAATGAGAACATGGATCCATCATGTCTTGTTACCACTGTACAGGCTGGTGGTGGTGGTGGTGTAATGGTGTGGGGGATGTTTTCTTGGCACACTTTAGGCCCCTTAGTGCCATCGTTTAAATGGGCATCGTTTAAATGCCACGGCCTACCTGAGCATTGTTTCTGACCATGTCCATCCCTTTATGACCACCTCTGATGGCTACTTCCAGCAGGATAATGCACCATGTCACAAAGCTTGAATCATTTCAAATTGGTTTCTTGAACATGACAATGAGTTCACTGTACTAAAATGGCCCCCACAGTCACCAGATCTCAACCCAATAGAGCATCTTTGGGATGTGGTGGAACGGGAGCTTCGTGCCCTGGATGTGCATCCCACAAATCTCCATCAACTGCAAGATGCTATCCTATCAATATGGGCCAACATTTCTAAAGAATGCTTTCAGCACCTTGTTGAATCAATGCCACGTAGAATTAAGGCAGTTCTGAAGGCGAAAGAGGGTCAAACACAGTATTAGTATGGTGTTCCTAATAGTCCTTTAGGTGAGTGTATATATATAAAGAACAAGAATTCTCATGCTAAAGCTCTCCATAAAGAATAGAAGCTGGAGAACAATAATAATGAAAGCATTGTACTGTTACATGACTGAAATAATGCTAACCTCCATTTAGAAGATCCAACTGTGCAGATTCTGCACGATTCAGCAGTTCAACAGCACATATTCTCTAAAACAATTAGAAAAGCCATATAGACAAATGTTATTACTTGTATTTACAAGATTAAAATGTAGTTTGTTTTTAGAGTATTTCATTTTTTGTTTTGTTTAAACCAATTAGAACGTAAATGCACATTAAACACTGTTTTGTATTAGAACAATACAACAATTCAGTATTCAAATGATAAACTATGATAAAAAGTATTCTATTAGATATCAAAATTATTCAAAACAGTGACAAAATAAAAAGCAGTGTATGCAGAGAGATCCGTCTCCTGTGGAAGTATAAAGGAACATTGACTATAAACAATGACGCATTGTTAGAGCAATGGAATAATATTCAGTAATTAAGCAAAGCTAAATCCAAACAGCAATCTGTTGGAAAATACTTATTAACCGAATAGACAAACCATGGCAGAAAGTTCTGAACAAACTGTACAAAACCATGACACAAAATGCATAAATATGGAATAAATGACAATAGAATATTTCTTATTACTGAATGGATACCCAAAATGGTGATGCAAAGAATTTCCCCATGGATGTCCATAACATTTCAATAATCTAAGATTCGGACGTGCGTGAACTTAAATTGCGTCCGAATATGCCTATATACCTTCTATGTAGTAAGAGAAAACAGTACGTGAATGGAGTAGTATGTCCGAAACCTCAGTATTTATAAAACAGTATAGGCGAGAAATCCCCGGATGGCCTACTGCGTCCGCCCAGATTCTGAAGTGTGCATCCAATGGACACTTTAATATCCCATGAGGCCATGGGAAATCATAATTTTCGAACATGTCGGAGGACGGAGACGCAGCTGTTTTCAAGTGTAAGTACAACAAACTGAACCGCTGTTAATTGTATTTAAAGTTCACATATTTAACAACCGACGAGGAAACTGTTGGTTTTAAGACATTAATATATATTAAATATTGATGTATTAAAATATATTAAATAGCTGTAAAACATTTCATTTTCATATAGCTAACGCACCAGTCGTGCTTCATTAAGCACACATACTTCTGAATATTTGTTAATCATCGTTTTCTTGAAAGCATTGCTTTAACTGTGTACAAGAACCTGATAAACGTTTGTTTAAAGAAAAGGTGTGAATGCACTCTTAACCATATGCAATATAGACGTTTCCTAAATGTGCGTTTAACATTTGACAGGGGACATTTTACAGACATGTCATTGATTTGGCCTAAGCTTTTGTCAGCACTTTGCATTACACACATACATGCTTATTTTACTGATTTAAAGAAACAGATTAACACAACTGAAGATGCATTTTAGATTTAATTTGTCTATTGACCAATTTAGGATCGTTTGTGTTGGATGAAACACAAAATAACAAGTCCGCTATCAAAGTATACACATCAACCTTTTGATATATATTTACTTTTTATCACATAAATGACAGATCTAACATTAAATCTTGTTCGGATGTTACAGGGACTGATGAACACACACGCAGCCTTATCCAGAGGAGAGTGGCTATGAAGCCCTCTTCACTGGAAAGAGAAATGCTGCAATAAAAGGCTTTGAGTAAGTATACCATAGAAAATAATTTTATTTATTACAGCACTTTTTGATTCTTGATCTCTCATCACTTTTTGCAGAGCTTCTGTGGTTGAGCCTTGCTCAAGGACACACTGGTGGTGACGGCTGCGGAGATCCAAGCAGAAACCTTCTGCTTATCAGTTCAGTGTTTAGTCCACTACACCACAAAAGTCATAAAGCTACAATACAAATAGCATGTAATTGTAAAAATATTACATTAAATATGGCAAGAAATGGGATGCTGACACATGAATTATAAAACGTTTTAAGTCATGCTGATGGAGAGCAGGCACACGGATGTTTGGACATCAGCAGTCAGATTGTCCCGCACATGTTCTCACACTCTTGCTTCGGGGTTGTGGGGTTCAGGAGGGACATGATGGACGGCTAGGACAGGCGAAGGTGTTCACGGTGGTCAACTGCTTCATCAATATAAAGCCGCAGAATTGGCACAGCTGTGTTGAGATGGCAGCAGATGTGGGGTTCACCGGCTGTAAATGCGTGATAGTTTGTTAGAACAATACATTTGAATAAAGCTTTGTTTCATGTGTTGTTGACTTTTATTCATTTATTGTGAAGTTTATTTTTATTCATTCTTTTACTCATTAATTCATGTTTCCTATTGTTGTCAGTAAATAAAATATTTTATTAACTCATGCATTAATTGATATGTAGGCTATTCACAGAGGCAGCATTTTTTCTAGTGTTTATTCATGCATCGCTATGTCATATGACAACAAATTGTATTTTGCTTGTTTTACTAAAACGATATAATAAAAAATAAATAAAAAAAAAGTAATATAATTAAGTATTGGTCAGCATTTGTCATTATTATTGTAAATGTTTTAGTGGGCTAGCAATGCAGTTCATTCTGGGGTAATCTTAATTTTGAATAGTGATACTTACATTTTTCGAGTATAAAATCAACAGTTTTCTCCAAAGGTGAGTTCCTCGAGCAGCTGAAAGACGTCTCTGTGCAGACACTGAGGGAAACCGCACAGGTCAGGCTGTGGAGTTACTGATGCTTTGAGCTGTTACTGCACCTGTCATATATTTTATTTTATAATTACATGATTGTATCTTTAACAATCATAACGATAAAACAAAAAAAATATCATGGGTCTGCATGGTTACAACAAGCACAACAAGGTTAGATATCTTTGAATAATTCATCATAATGCAATGCAAATGTTATTTCATAAGCTTAAGGGATGAAACAGGAGTTAAATTTAACAAGAAAAAGGAAAATATAAAGGAGATTTAGGCCAATTTTGCTTGTGGATGATTTTTTTTGCATATAAAATGAAGAAATTAACAACATATTCAAGAGATCATGATTTTGGGTTTTGGTAAGGATAAAACTGGGTCAGATTAATAGGGTTAATATCACAAGATAAATGGGCAGCTGTTTCTTCAACAAGACCACACAATTAGCAAGTTTAATCAATATTAAGATATTTATAGATCGATTAATTAAACCTGTCATATCTTTCAAGTTGTTGCTTGTGATAACGTCGTAGGTCACATGATAACGTCAACATGGCGTATAAAGTGCAGATCGTATTCATACTTAACGAGATCAGGCAATATAGTACCTACTCTTTTAGAGCTCGTTAAGTAAGTACTTATTGAAAATGAGTACCTACTCAATGAGTATGCGGTTTCGAACACAGCCTATGTGTTTTAAACCTTTCATTTTGTGTTTCCTGTGTGTGCATAATTGACCATGTAAATGCTTTTGTTTGATATTTAAAGATTTTGTGTAACTTAAGTTTGGCCTAAATGTGTTTATTTTCATGCTTGCTATATGTCCTGTTTAGGCATGTGCTTTAGTTATTTAAATGTACATTTGATGAGCTTATAGTATGAGTAGATAGCCTCGTGTATTGTTTATATTAAAACACTACTTGAGCCTCACATACACACAGTACCTGCTTGGATGTGCAATACAGGCCTATTCCTATTCAGGTATTGGTATAGGTCTGTATTGCACATCCAAGCAGGTACTTTGACTAGATTGCCCCACTGGCTTCAAGCTAGCTACCTAAGCATTCCCCCTTACTCTTTTCATAGTCCTTTGAGACAAAGCTCATTGATGATCAGTGGATATGTCCCTGCTTTCATTGTCTCAGTATAAGCATCCACACCGCCATGCCCAGCTCCCTGCATGTTATGATGATATTATCCTGCAATATCCTCCACAGTCACTATCTACAGCAGAAATACCAGAACAACAACCTCTTCATCCTGCAGATTTGTCTGGCACTGGTCCTCATTACCAACCCTGGAGAGAGGGTGAGTCCGAGAAAGAGCTAGAGGTGCTGGGACTACCCATGGAGGGAGACACTCAGGAGGACATTCCACATCCCCACTCAACCATTCCATCTGAGACAGTGTCAAACTCTGTGGCTGAACACCCACATGCCCCTTTAATAGCTTATATCCCTGATGCCCAGTCTGTGCTCTTACAGCAATTGATAGAGGAAGAGTAGTACCCACTCCTCACAGTCTCGCTCACTATCTCCTTGCCCTGACAACCTTAACCTTCAGCCAGTGGTATCACCACAAGCCTGTCAGACTACAAATGGCCATATGCCTCCTCCTCTTCCACCTCAGCAGCAGCTCCTCCTCCTGTAAGCTGTGCCCCTCTTACCCAACCTATGCCACAGTCCTGGTTGATCACGCATCCTCCTGGCCATGTACCAGCTTCATATAACCCCATGCACTCAGCCTAAACACTGCCAAGTCAAACCTTGCCTGGTGTTATTTCTTACCCTGCTCAGTCGGCATACAATGTACAGCCCCACCACCTGACATCTGCTGCACCTCTAAGCCAGCAAGTTTCTCCTACGCAGTCAAACTATAGGAGGTTAGAAGGTCCTTCTTTCTGATATTCCTAGGAAGAATGAAAGCCAGTACATTATGTTAATGATGGCATTCTCCAACTTGTTAGATCCAGGAGAGTCAGAGCAGTATAAATACCTGTCTATACCTTACTGGATCATCTAAAGGTAGACCAAGCAAGGAGACTTGCATTGGTTTATGTTTATGCCCCAGATCCTTAAAGCTACACTGTGTAACTTTTTTAGTTTATTCTTAGCTAAAAACACTTAGTTCTTTCAAAACTATATGTGCTCATTAATGTATATTTACTTCTTTCAAGTAATAAAGTATTCTCGTAAGTTTATAATATGCCATTGAAAATACATACGGGTAAGGGGTTCGAATGGGGGTCGCCATGTTGCCCTTCCATCTTGAAAGTACATTAGCCAAAGAGGGACATACCCGTAAATTCAAGCTTCGCCTTTCGCGTTTTAACACTCTGTAACGAGTAGGAAAATAGTGTGGCCCCTTTAAGAGCGTTCACCCCGGTTGGAGCGCCTGCGTTCTGTGTGTGTGTGTGTGTGTGTGCGCACTGCGCCTCGAGCTCCCATGTGTGCGGATTATTTTCTGTCTTCTGTTGCTAACATTCATTTATTTTTGTTTTGTTGGGTAATGCTGTGGACGGAAGGGGAGTTTGTGCCGGACTCTTGTGGGGGGTTCCGCGGGGAATAAAGTGCGGGCTGTTTGATGTCAATCGCCTCCGTGTTTGCATCGACTCCAGTTGCGTTGAGTGAGCTATCCGTATTTTTCACCCGGACACACGCGTTACAACTCGATGGCGAATGTGAAGAGGGGGATTGCTGGATCGAACTGGAAGCCATGTTAATCTTGGACTAAATTGGCCACCGTAGGAGTTAAAACGAAATCGGAATTGGGAGGAAAAGAAACTAATATTTACTGGATGGTCATATACCCTTTCACCGCTAGATGGGGGAAAATATCACACAGTGTAGCTTTAAAATCAAGCTATACGGGCCCTAGATGAGCATTACCGTCAACGTAGACAGCTTGCTTTGAAGGAGCTCTGAGCTATAATGGAGATGCCTGTTATTCGGATAGGTGATGGTAGAGGCTTAGATTAGTTTAGGCATTAGTGGGCCTCCTTCAGTCCATGGGCCCTTAAGGACTCCCTGAGTTTACCTGTGGTTCACATGTTGAGCAGCTCCTAGAGAAGCTTCCATATGAGCAGTTCTGCCAGTTTAAGAGATATGTGAGTTTGAGTAGACCAGGTCCCCGTTCTTATAACCTCCTATATTTTTCCAACTGGCTACAACAAGAAGCCCGCTGTCGGCCCAGAAGGGAAAGAACACCTCAGCCTATCCGGCAGAGGCCACCACCTCATCACCCATTAAGATGTATAACCATACTCCATGGTGCCAAAACTGCCTGTGACCTCCTAAAGCCCAAGTTGCCCCACTGAAATTTAGGCAGCCTCTCCCCAATGCCTCATCTGAACGCTGTCCAGTGTGCTCCTACTGTATATGGATCAAGCAACAGAGATGTTGTTGGTGGTGTGCAGGAGATCACTGTGCAACCCAATGTGACCTGCAGCCAGTGCAACGGGAAACACCAACAAAATCTATATCTCTCCCACTGTAGTGTTCGCATTAAAGTACTACTGATTAGTTGAAGTGGCTCTGCACAATGGAGATAGGTCCTTAAACACTTCTGCCATACTGGATGATGGGTCCGAAAGAACAATCCTCCAGCACCCTGCTGCCCAAACACTTCAGTTAGAAAGAAAATCGGAGAGCCTAAAACTGTGAACTGTGAGACAGGATGTTCAGACTCTTAATGGAGCTACTGTTTACTTCACCCTTATTCAGAATCTTCAACCTTCAACCTCATTCAGAAGACCCCTCCTCAGCCACCCACGACCTTCACATCTTTTGCAATGCATCAGAGCAGTCCTCCGTTGCGGTTGCCTACATGTGCATAGAAGATCACCAGCAGGAGAATGTGTCCTTCCTCATGGCGAGGTCCCACATTGCTCCCAAAAAACAGCTATCCGTCCCACAACTGGAATTATGTGCAGCCCTCATAGGAGCTCAGCTATTCAGTCTCCCTCCACATCAGAAAGACTATTCTATTCGCGGACTCTACCACTGTACTCTATTAGCTCACGTTTGACTCTTGCCGTTTCAACATTTTTGTTGGAACCAGGGTAGCTGAGATTCAGGAGCTCACTAAAGGCCAAGAGTGGTGTTATGTGGATTCACAGAACAACCCAGCAGATGACCTAACCAGAGGAAAGCTGCTGTCTTGGCAGGCCCTGCATGTGGAACCATTTACCTGTCTTCCTGCTTCAATCCCTTGAACTGTATATCAATCCGATGACCCTATAGAGCTGCGTAAGCCAAGTTTCTGTGACACCAAGATGTTAGCAGCAAATACTTTAACAATGCTACTGTGTCTGAGAGTCATATGTGATCTTACCACAGTTTCTCCAGTTTACAGTGAGGATCCTCCAGTACAGCAGACAGCAGCTTGACTTGTGAATTTCCTAGTTTATTCCCACACAGATCCTGTTCTCTCATGTGTGAGGGGTTTGATCTCAGAGCTGAAGTCAGAGCAGCACAACCTTCATCTGTGACACCACACTTATACAACCTGTAGAGAACAATGACACACACTTTACTCTCTCAGTCCAGAGCAGTTTAGCAGTGAATCCATTAAAGAGAATATACAATTTTAAAGCACAAATTATGTTTTATGGATTATTGGACTGGAATCTAAAATGTCACCAAGAACAAAACATGATCATAAAACATCTAGTCTCATTGAATCCGGACAAATAATATTTCTTAATTGTACTGTCTGTATTTTTCACTATTCACTACATTGCAAGATTTACTGTTGTCTAGATCAGAACAAAAATGTATGGAGTAATGATTTGTGTGTGTGTGTTTGTGTGGGTGGGTATGTTTACACAATTAAAACTATTTTAAATAGTCACTGCAGATAGTTGAATGTGATGAACAGTAAAAATTAATCCAGAATGTATATAATTTCTCAATTCTGACAGTTTTAAGTTTGAGTCCGTTTAAAATCAAGAGACTGAAGTGTTGATTGTGATGTGAAAGTGTGTATTTCAGTGTGACTTAGTCCTGCAGTATCATGTTACTGAGGAGCAGCTCATGTGTTCAATCATTTACAGCTCAATCAGCTGAACTCAGCAGCAGCAGAAAGAGGCTGAACATATTAAGTATATTCTTTATATTGTGATTCATGTGTGATAGTCATATATGATCTTACCGCAGTTTCTCCAGTTTACATTGAGGATCATCCAGTACAGCCGAGAGAAGAGTGACTGAATTTCCTAGTTTATTCCTAGACAGATCGAGTTCTCTAAGGTGTGAGGGGTTTGATCTCAGAGCTGAAGTCAGAGCAGCACAACCTTCATCTGTGAAACCACAATGACTCAACATGAATAGAACAATGACACACTCTTCACTCTCTCAGTTCAGATCAGATCAGTTTAGAAGTGAATCCATTATTAAAGAGAAAGTACAAACTTAAAACACAAATAAATGTTTGATGGATCATTGGACTGAGATCTGAAATTCCACAGAGCACAAAACATGATCAAAACAAGTCTCATTCAATCAGGATAAATAATATTTCTTATTTGCACCATATCTCCATTTTTCTACAAAACATCTGTCTTATAAAAAACAGTTTTAACCCCTAGAGGTCAAAGATCACACCGGGCGACAATGTTGATTTTTTTCTTATCATTGCCAAAGAGACTGAAATAACTCTGTCGATTTTTATCATTCAGGCAAGTGTTATATATCATTCTAATCTGTTAAGTTTCTACTTTTATTTGTGTACACTCACAATAAAAACTAAATGTTGTGCTTTTTGCTAAATAAAGAAAACAAACATGATGCGCGATCTGCAGCTATTGAGCATGTACTTTACATCGTTTTGAGACACGGTGAGGAATAATCCTGGAATAATTTACCTCAGAAGAAAAGCTGCAACGGATTCAGCCGCTGATTGTGAGGTAAGTTTATTCTGTTAATGTCTGTGAATATTAAACCGCAAAAAGACTCTTTAAATATGAATCCTGCTGCAACATAAAATGTCATAGACGTAAGACTGTTTAGACAAGAGTTCTTTAGCCTGTTTTGAACAGATTATGATGTGTTTACTGTAAAATAGCCTAGTGTCACATCAAAAAAAGTTTTTGTTTGCAAATTTCTGCTCAGACACTTTAAGTTTTGTGTACAATAGGCTACTTATTGTAGCCATTAAAACGTATTTTGTTTCATATTGACAGTGTTGGGCAAGTTACTGAAAATTTGTAATTAGTTACAGTTACTACTTTTAAAAGTAATTTAATTACTTTACCAATTACTGTATATCAAAAATAATTAGTTACTAGGGAAAGTAACTTTTAAGTCTGCCTATCTGCTTTTTAAATTTAAATATGAACAGTACTGACCAGTCAAACACAATAAACATAATTTTTAGATCTATTTATTGTTATCAACAAGGCAAAGGGCCTTCAAATCAATCAGTAGGCTAGTACAGTGTTAAGTGTCTACCAGCAGCAGCGAGCTATCCTTCGGCGCAGCTGGGAGAGTATACTGTTATGGCCTTTTTACACCTGGTCACTTCATTCGTTTTCTCTGACCAGATATCTATCCGATTGTGAAAAGACCAGAAGTAAATGCCTTCCGAGATTCTTTCGAGACGGATTTAAATCCGATCACTCAAACAAACCAATTCAGAACACGCGTCGCTGGAAATTAGTAAAGCAAGACAACACGCAAACTGCCGCAAGTGAAACTGAAAGTGAGTCTTAGATGCTTCATCTTCATTAAAACTAATGAGACTAAATGATCTTAGCAGTGTTTAATTCGCTCTCTCATATTGCGGTATTTGATCTTTTAACTGATAAATAAAATGCAGCTCATATCTTTTGCTTTCGTTGATGTGAACTCCATTAAATGTGCATATAGCGTGGGAATTGAAGATCGGATTTATATTCGTTTTTGCGGAGAGGTGTATGGTAAGAGGTGCATGTTTTTTTAATTTGTTTATTTGTTTAGATTGTGTAGCCCGTTTCGTTTGTATTATAGGCAAGACAGGTCAAGTGTTGATTTGAGAAGCTAAAGCGTTTAGTTAACTCACTGTCAGCCGCTGGCCGCTTAGTCGTCACTGTAAAAAACAAAAATTTTAATTTAACAAACAAAAAAAATGCTCCAAACATTTTCTTAATTTAACTTAATAAAGAAATTAAACAAAATATAACTACTTTGACATTAAAAACAAAACTGGACTATTTTAATGGCTGCAACAATGTGTAATAGGGAGGATAAAAAAATTAAATTAAATAAAAAACACGGCCCAGGATAGGGCCTAGATCTGAGCTTCTTGTCTGCAAGCGTTCATTTTTCACAAAAGAAAGTAACACGAGTAACAAACTCATTTAAATTTCAGTAATTGTAATTGCGTTACTTGATTAAAAAAAATATTTAGTTACTTGCGCTAAAAGTAATGGATAAAGCGTTACTTTGTAGCATGTTACTCCCAACACTGCATATTGATATTTAAATATTATAGCCTAATGTTATTTTATTTATTTATTATATGTTGATTATGAAAAGTGAATAGCATGAGTAATAAAGGACACATCATAAGATGTGCAGTATGTCAGAAGACATGGAGTTTGTCAGAAATGTTTTGACCTCTTCATTAATTTCTGTTTTGTAGAAAGTCTTTCTTTAAAGTGAAATTTGGATTTAATAAATAAGAAGCAAATATAGCAGACAATAGCCTATAAAAGGCACCGGTGCAATCATGCATACTGTAAATGAACCGAAACTCAAAATGATATTTGTATCAGATAGTTTACAAAATCAAGAGATTCAGAAATGTTTTGCCATTGAAATTACTAGGAAAAAAAGTGTCCCAATCAACCTGAATTCAGCCTATACTCTTTGAAATCACAATTACATTGCATTATGTTCTTTTAAATCCCAAATATTTTACTTATAAAATTAATCATTACCAATTATTCAGTTATTAGTATTTAATAAATACTGAATTGTGTTCAATGTCACAATATTACAGTTTTTTTTTTTTTTTTTTTTTTTGCATGAGACGTATTTCAAAAACTTAAAAAATAGCAATGTCAAATCTTTTGATAATTTAAAATATAAAATACCTTAGTATTGTCTTTGGCTCTGACTTTATATTGTTAACTATATTCTAAATAAATTACAACAAAATATATATATATTTGCTTAGCGCCCTCATTATGGGTTCTATTGTCTCCTCATGTGTAAATCACAGAATTATTCAAGATCATTCAAAAACCATGCATAAACGTTATTCTCTTAAAAATACAAGCATGTACATACATGTTGCTCACATCTTATGGTAGCCCAGTTAGTGCTGAATACAGTATAATGACTCTTTTGCTAATTAATATGTTTATAAGCAACTGAAAAAAGCACAAATGCCAGTGTATATCAAAACTTCTAAAGGGCCCCAAAATGGTGCAGACTTCTAGGGGTTAATTAATGACACTAGTCACTACAAATGTGTGTGAGTCATATATGAACTTACCACAGCTTCTCCAGTTTACAGTGAGGATCCTCCAGTACAGCACAGAGAAGAATGACTGAATTTCCTAGTTTGTTCCGAGACAGATCCAGTTCTCTCAGGTGTGAGGGGTTTGATCTCAGAGCTGAAGCCAGAGTTGCACAACCTTCATCTGTGATACCACAGACACTCAACCTGAAGATAGATGAAAATAAAATAATAAATAACAAAACATTAGCAAATAGCTATAAAAAGTTATTTAACAACTTTTGATTCTAATATGATTTAATGTGAATGTCAAATTCTTATCCAAGTTTCATGTTCAAAATCACACAAAAAATTGGATTAATCTATTAACCTCAAACTGTTTTATGTTGGACTTTAAGGGTAGTTTGTGTGTTTTAATATATGTTTGTGAGAAGCTTATGTCATTATAGTTGCCCTTCTGTAAAATAACAAAAACAAACAAATTATATTATAATTAATAACTACCTAGGCAAGGCAAGGCAAGGCAAGTTTATTTGTATAGCACATTTCATACACAGGGGCAATTCAAAGTGCTTTACACAGAAATGAAGTTAAAATATTCATAAGTGAATACAATAAAAATATACATAGTATAACAGTTATAGTGGGAATTAAAAGAAAATATAAAATAAAGATGAAATCCCCTATCTGGGGTGGAAGAAAATGGAGAGTCAGGTTTACTTTAAAAATATTTGTCAGGTAACTGTGCGTTTAGACAGTACCCTTACAGACAAATCTTCTTGGCCTAACTTGAGGGCGTTCTCTAGATGTTTTACCCGTCAGAGCAGATCTAAACGGGTCTTCCTCGCACCGGAGCGAGTACTCAAAAAATATTTGTCAGGTAACTGTGCATTTAAACATTACCCTTACAGACAAATCTTCCCGGACAGGAACACCGGGGCTATCTCTACTTTGTTCGACCGTCAGAGCGGATCTACACGGTCCTTCCTCGTACTACCAAGGCTATACAGATCTATATCCGTCAGAGCGGATCTAAACGGATCATCCTCACACCGGAGGGATTTCGATTTAGCGCTCCCCGTCTCTCAACCTCTTCCACCCAGTCAGCCTTAAACAAAATAAAAAATAAGTGAATAAAAAGTATAATTAAAACAGAAATAAGGTTAAAATATTCATAGAATAAAAAGTAAAATTAACACAGTAAAAGCATAGGATAAGGTGCAATCAGTCGGACATACAGTAGCAAAGCTCATTCATTAAATGCATAGCTAAACAGATGTGTTTTGAGTCTGGATTTGAAAGTGGCTACTGTTGGAGCACATCTGATCTGTTCAGGAAGCTGGTTCCAGCTGCGGCTGGCATAACAGCTAAAAGCAGACTCTCCTTGCTTTGAGTGAACCCTTGGTATTTCTAATTGACTTGATCCTGATGATCTGAGTGATCTGTTGGGTTTGTATTTAATCAGCATATCTGCAATGTATTGAGGCCCTAGGTCATTGAGTGACTTATATACAAGTAATAGTACTTTAAAATCGATCCTAAATGTAACTGGAAGCCAGTGTAAAGACCTGAGGACTGGTGTGATATGGTCATATTTTCTGGTTCTGCTCAGCGTTCTGTATGAGCTGCAGCTGTCTAATGGTCTTTTTGGGAAGGCCGGTGAGAAGACCATTACAATAGTCCACCCTGCTGGTGATAAAAGCATGAACGAGTTTCTCTAAGTCTTGCCTGGAAACAAAGCATCTAATTCTTGCAATATTTTTGAGATGATAGTAGGCTGATTTAGTTATTGCTTTGACATGACGACTGAAACTCAGGTCTGACTCCAAAATCACACCCAGATTCCTGACTTGATTTTTTAGTTTTAGACCTTTAGCCTCAAGATATGCGTTCACCTTGAGAATTTCATCTTTGTTTCCAAATGTAGTGATTTCAGTTTTGTCTTTGTTTAGCTGAAGAAAGTTTTGGCACATCCAACTGTTAACTTCTTCAATGCATTTACACAGAGAGTCAATGGGGCTGTAGTCATTAGGCGATAGGGCTAAGTAGATCTGGGTGTCGTCAGCATAGCTGTGGTAAGCCATTTTGTTATTTTTCATTATTTGGCTCAGTGGGAGCATGTACAGGTTGAATAGTAGTGGTGCAAGAATTGACCCTTGTGGAACTCCGCATGTCATGGATGTCCACTCAGACTTATGGTCACCTATACTCACATAATAACCTCTCCCTTCTAAGTATGACCTGAACCATTTGAGGACCATTCCGGAAAGCCCAACCCAATTTTCTAGCCTGTCAAGAAGTATGTTGTGGTCAACAGTGTCGAATGCAGCACTGAGGTCGAGTAGTACCAGAATTGATGTTTTGCCTGTATCTGTATTGAGGCGAATATCGTTTATTATCTTTATGAGCGCTGTCTCTGTGCTGTGATGCGGTCGGAAACCAGATTGAAAATTGTCAAAGTATCCGTTTGAGTTCAAGAATTTGTTCAGCTGACTGAAAACAACTCTTTCAATGATCTTGCCTATGAAGGGGAGATTTGAGATTGGTCTGTAGTTGCTCAGTATGGAGTTATCCAGATTTCTTTTTTTCAGGAGGGGCTTAACTACTGCGGTTTTTAGGGAGTTTGGAAAAGTCCCAGAAAGAAGTGAGGCGTTTACCACTTCTAGGAGATCTGCTTCTAGACAGTTAAACACACTTTTGAAAAAAGGAGTGGGGAGTGTATCAAGGGCGCAGGTTGATGTTTTTAGGTGCTGTACCGTTTCTTCTAAAGTTTTACCATCAATTGGTTCTAAATCAGTCATAGTTTGTGGTCTGATCTGACTCACCCCAGAGCAACTCAAGGATGTGCTGATTGCATTTCTGATATTATTGATTTTCTCAGAGAAGAAGAAAGCAAACTCACTACATTTGCTGTCTGAGAGCATTTCACTGGGAATGTGACTCGGGGGGTTTATTAGTCTCTCTACAGTAGCAAAAAGAGTGCGCGTGTTGTTTATGTTTCTGTTTATAATATTTGAAAAGAAGGTCTGTCTAGCTTTGCCTAGTTCCATATTGAAAGCACGAAGACTGTCTTTATAGATGTTGTAATGGACTACAAGTTTTGTCTTTCGCCACATGCGCTCATCTTTCCTGCATTGTCTTTTCATTAATTGCACTGCTGTTGAGTTTCTCCATGGTGCTTTTTGTTTGCCACTCTTTTTTCTGACTTTCACAGGAGCAATATCATCAATTACACTCTTAACTTTTGAGTTAAAAGAGTCAAGGAGAAAATCAACAGAGTCTGCAGATATGCTTGGTGTTAGAGATATAGCCTTCATAAACAGCACACTAGTGTTCTCATTTAAGCATCTCTTTTTGACAGAGACAGTGCTAGTTTCAATGGCAGGAGAGATTGATATATCAAAGAAAATACAGAAATGATCAGACAGTGCCACATCCTTAATAATTATCGATGAAATGTTTAGACCCTTACTGATGAGTAAATCTAGAGTGTGTCCACGATCATGTGTGGGTCCGTGTACATGTTGTGTCAAATCAAAAGTGTTAAGAACAGTCATGAGATCTTTTGTTGTACTGGATTCGGGATTGTCAATGTGAATGTTAAAATCCCCAGCAATAGCAAAACAGTCATACTCAGATGAGATTGCTGATAACAGCTCTGTAAAGTCATCAATAAAAGCTGGGCAATATTTTGGAGGCCTGTAAATAATGATAAGCAGGATGCGTGGAGCACCTTTTAGCACAATGCCCAGATATTCTAGAGACAAATAATCACCAAATGATACTTGTTTACATTGATAGACATCTTTAAAAAGAGCAGCGACCCCCCCTCCCCTTCTGACTGCCCTGCAGACACTCATAAAAGTAAAGTTAGGAGGGGCTGTTTCATTGAGGACTGTTGCACTGCAGCTGTCTTCTAGCCACGTTTAATTTAGAAGCAAAAAATCTAGGTTGTTTGTGGTTATTAAGTCGTTGACTAGAAATGATTTGTTTTTAATGGAACGGATGTTTAAAAGTGCTAACTTAATAGTATTAATTTTAATTTTTTCCCCCACAGTAATCTTATTTTGACAAGTAACAGGCCGCAGATTAGATGGGTTAGCCATACGGCCTGAGAAGGTCTTAGTCTTTCTATCACGTAACAGAACAGAAATAGGGACAGAGACAGGCACAATGGGTTCCCGCTTGTTTTGTAAACGTTTGATAAGGTTGCTGTTGAAGTTGCGAGGACCCAGAACACGTCACTGAGAGCTGGTATCAGTTGGTTTTGGTGCAGATGGAGGAGGGTGTGTGCCCTGGCGTTGTGATCGGAGAAATCTCACAGGAGGAGGGGCAGAGCGAGCTGGGCCCACAGTCTTTAGTGGTTTTGGGGGTCGACGCAGAAACGGGGATGCTGTAGAGAGGAATAACATGTCTGGTGAGGGGGGCTGTTTCTCTGGTGCTACCGGAGGCTGCAATATGTTATCGTCCAGTTCATGGAGTGACTTAGACAGCTTGTTTCTCAGACCACACATAAGGTGTAAGAGTTCACCAGTCTCACCCCCGATGGTTCCCATTTTTACCAGTGCCTCCACAGACTCCACAGTCTGGGCTGAGATGTTACTGTTTAGTGCCTCGATCTGTGTCACTTGGAGCAGTTCAAATCCGTCACAGTGTGTCTGTGGTGAGCCCTGAGGGTGGGGCTCAGATGGGAGTGTGTCCATGAGAAGTGGTTGTTGTGGCTGCGTGGTGTTATCATTGTCCTTGTGGGGTGTATCAACCGCATGCCCATTCAGATGCTGAAATGAAGTCCTGTGCTCGTCCATACTCTGTACTGGAGTGTGTGTGCCATCCAGGTTGAGTGTGTTAGCACACACAGCTGAAGGATGATGAAGGGAAAAATAAATATTGTCCTTTAGTACTCTTGCACCGAGTTTGTTTGGGTGGAGGCCATTTGATGTAAACAGTTGTCTCTGACTCCAGAAGAGATTAAAGTTGTCGATAAAGTTCACTCCCTTCATGTTGCAGGTTTTTTGCAGCCATGTATTAAGCCCAAGTAGCCGTGAGAACCTATTTGTTCCCCTTGCTGGAAGTGGTCCACTGATGAACGGCTGAGCTTTCAGTTTTCTTAGTGTTTCAAAAAGTTCATTGAAATCCCTCTTAAGGAGTTCTGACTGCTCTCTCTGAGTATCGTGCTTCCCCACATGAATGATAAGTCGATTTGCAGTCTTATGTTTCATCAGAATGTTCTTAAGTTCCCTGTTGACATCAGAAACTGTTGCTTGTGGAAGGCAGCATGTAGTTGTATCCCTGCTGCTAATGTTTCTGACTGCGGAGTCACCCACTATCAGAGTCCTGGGCTCGGCTGCCCTCTGAGCTGAGGGCCGCTGTCTGCTCAACCTTGAGCGCCTGTTAGCATCAGTGTTAGCTACGGGCTGATTCGATCTGTGTTCAGTCACATTCATCACGTTTGGGGATTCCTCACCCACATTCATTAACACTTCAAATCTGTTTTCAAGATGTATATTTGGTGTTATTAAACAAGTGTTTGCAATCCTTGTGTCTGGGGTAGAGCATGCTACTGCGGCAATATGTGATGATCGTGACAATCTGATGTCTCGAGCGCCTTTGGGTCTCGCTCCCTGTTTGTGCCATCGATTAGTGTGTGGATCAGTTACTTGTTTCTCTAGCTGTTGAGTAGCACTACATTTATGGGACTCACCGACAGTGTGTAGACGGCGTTCATGATGAAGCTCTGCTGTGTGATTCGTCTGGTTAGATGGTTCCGTAAATAACTTTGTTTCAAGAACTGCAATCCTTTGTAAAAGTCTGTGGCAGTTTGTGCAGCAAGTAGATTCTAGAAGAGGCATTTTCTTATCCTTTTGAATGTAGGCAGCTGTGTTTTCCCTTCTCCGGAATGTAAGCTGAAGGCAGTGGGAGGCTGGTCGGTTGAAATATTCTGCTTTTTGTTTAGTAATCCAGTAACAGAGTTTCTAATTTTATCATTGGACTCAGGCTTTGTCGTTTGAGCACTGTGCTGATTTGCTGAGGTTGAAATTATGAGCTAAAATAAAGAAGCGATAGAGCAAAAGCGCGGAGCAGTAAGCAAGAGCGTCCGAACAGTAGCGAAGCAGGAAGCCAGATTTTAGAACCTAGATTAACATTGTTTTCTTCAAAAGTGTGTAAAACATTAAACCCCCCTAAACTTCTGTCCAGCCCCCCCAAAAATGTGATTAAATGTGTGTATTTTTTAATCTGCGTTAATCAGCGTGTTCTTTAATCCGCTGTGGCGGCGAATAGAGCGCACGTCAGTAGGAGAGGTGTGTGTGTTGATCTGAGCCTCACTGGCCAGTCACCGCTCGTCAATGTCAAAATATTTGAGAAAACCAATCAAATCAGAGTAGGCGGGCTTTATGTTCACACAGAAGCTGCTGAGGCTGAGCATGAATTTTAGCAGGACGACTCAACGTCAAGTGTGAGATATGTAGCTAAACTAAATGTTTCATATTTGACAGCTGCTTCTTTAAGTCAGAAATGTTGAACAAATGACAAAAATATTCAGCCAAATTAATAAACTTTTGTCTAATTTCGCCATTTTGATTTGAAATAGGCCTATGTAATGTCATTTATAATATAATTAACAATCAAGAAATATTAACAAAGCTGTTTCCTTCAGATTAGGCATAAGATTAATAGTAATGAATGCGTGCATATTGTAAATTAATAATTCCATTTGTAGCTCTCAGTAAATAAAAAAGTTCAGCTTTTTTTCCAGCTTGTCTTGGGCATAAGATTAGTAATGAATGTGTGCATATTGTGAAGTAATTTAATACATTTAGTTACCCAGCTTTCCTGTTAGCCTTCTAAAATGATTCATAAAACATATAAATATCAGTTAAACATATGTTTACTTTCTTCATTGACAAAAAAATTGGAAAAACTTTATCAGTCATATCTGCCCACTGACATGGTTTTAAAGCTATTGTTATCTAATTTTTTGGCATTCAGAACATCTAAAAATGCACATATAATACAAATAATTTTTTGTTCAAGGGGCCATGCCCCCGAAACGAAATAATAAACAGCTAATATCCTAATATGCATACTAATAAGCTACTAGTTAATAGTGAGAATTGGACCCTAAACTAAAGTCTTACCAATTTTTTTTTCATACCCTCACTGGGGGCTGAGCCCCCCTAAAATTAAAATCCTAGAATCGCCCCTGATTGGCACCCCTAAACATTCTAATGAGTAAATTATCTCTAAGGTATATTTCCATTCATATTTGCATTTGTTTATCACGCCAGGGTGACTAGGAGCATGAAATTGTCCAACCATGACTTCCTGTTCCACAGGAGTATAAATATGAGGAAACAGAAAGGCCAAATTCCCTTAATCATTCATCACAATGAGTAAAATTAACCAAAGAATAGCATCACAAAATAGAAAGTGGCTGTTGCTAAAGCAGTGAAAATCCCCATTTCCACCATCAGGGCAATAATTAAGAATTTCCAATCCACTAAAGATGTTACAAATCTGCCTGGAAGAGGACGTGTGTCTATATCGTCCTAATGTATGGTGAGGAGGTGAGTTTGAGTGGTCAAAGATTCTCCAAGGATCACAGCTGGAGAATTGCAGAGATTAGTTGAGTTTTGTGGTCAGAAAGCATTTAAAAAATATCAAACAGCACCTACATCACCACAAGTTGTTTGGAAGGGTTTCAAGAAAAATCCTCCTCGCTCATCCAAAAACAAACTCCAGCATATTCAGTTGTCAGACACGACTGGGACTAAAAAGGGACCTGGTACTATGGTCTGAAGAAACAGCAAACTCATCTGGTGACCCAAAGTTCTTTTTTTGCAAACAGGGATAAAAAGTACCCCATGCCCATGGTTAAATATACTGTTGATTCTTTAATGTTGTGGGACTATTTTTTGTTGGAGGTCTTGGACATCTTGTTCAGATACATGTTATCATGATCTGACCGTCTCTGCTAGAAATCTTATAATGGGCCGTGGTTGGATCTTCCATCAGGACAATAATCCAAAACAAATATCAGAATCAATACAAAAATGTGTCACTGAGCACAAAATGAAGCTTCTGCCATAGCCGTCCCAATCCCCTGACCTGAACCCTATAGAAAATGAGTGGGGTGAACTGAAGAGAAGAAGCACCAACATGGAGCTGGGAATCTGAAGGATCTGGAGAGATTCTGTATAGAAGAACGGTCTCTGATCTCTTGTCAGGTGTTCTCCAAATTATAGAACAAGACTCAGAGCTGTTATCTTGGGAAAAGGATGTTGCAATAATTGTGTGCCAATAATTGTGGCCAACGTAAACTAGAGAAAAACATTTATTTCATAATGGGAGTACGACATTTTTACAATGTCACTGTTTATAAAACATAAAACCACAAAACTCTAGACAACATATGCAGAACTGAAGATTTATGAGCTTTTATTTTCTTAATATTTGAACAGTGAAGTGATTGTTCTCATTAATACTTACTGAATTGATCTGGATTCTTTAACCACAGGCAGCAGCTTCTGGAGAACTTTCATATTTTCAGCTTTATTGTTTCCTACAGCAAACATCTTGAGATCAAACACACCCAGCTTCTTCTCTGATGTCAACAACACAAAAACTACAGCTGACCACTGAGATGAAGAGCGTTTGGCTTCCTTTATTTTTCCAGATTTCAGATTCTGTTGCATTTCCTCCACTAGTGAATGATCACCCAGTTCATTCAGACAGTGGAACAGATTGATGGATTTCTCTGGAGAATCAATGGTCCTGATCTTCTTCTTGATGTACTCAACTGTTTCCTCATTGCTGTCAGATCTGCTTCTATGTCTGTTTCATTAGTCCTTGAAGGAGAATCTGATGAGACTCCACTGACAGACCCAGAAGGAACCGCAGGAAAAGGTCCAGGTGTCAATTTTTACTCTGTAGAGCCTCATTCACAGCTCTCTGATGAAGCCCAGACAATGAAACATGTTCTGATGAATTGTGTTGAAACCAGTCCTTAACTTTAGATTGCAAACTCTGTTTGCTGATTGGCTCAAACACATTTACATTGTTTTTTAAACAGGAGAGGTGCACATATAGAGCCGCTAGATGTTCCTGAATGCTCAGATGAACAAAGCAGAAGACTTTCCCCTGAAACCAGCCAAACTCCTCTCTGAAGATCTGAGTGCACAATCCTGAGTACACTGATGCTTCTGTCACATCAATGCCACACTCTCTCAGGTCTTCCTCATAGAAGATCAAATTGCCTTTCACAAGCTGCTGAAAAGCCAGTTTCCCCAGTTTGAGGATCATATCTTCATCTGTCACTATCTTCACATAGTCCTTCTCATGTTTGATGTTGGTCTGAAGGATCAGGAAGTGTGTGTACATTTGAGTGAGAGTCTTGGGAATCTCTCCACTCTCTGCTTCGCTCAACATCTTCTCTAGAACAGTGGCTGAGATCCAGCAGAACACTGGGATGTGGCACATGATGTAGAGGCTCCTCGCTGACTTCAGATGCGTGATGATTGTATTGGCCAGACTCTGATCACTGATTCTCTTCCTGAAGTATTCCTCCTTCTGTGGCTCATTGAAGCCTCGTACCTCTGTCACTCGATGGACACACTCAGAGGGGACGAGATCAGCTGCTGCTGGTCTGGAGGTGATCCAGATGAGAGTAGAGGGAAGCAGATTCCCCACAATGAGGTTCGTCAGCAGCACGTCCACTGAGGCCGATTCACTTACATCACACAACCTCACATCGCTCTGAAAATCCAGAGACAGACGACACTCGTCCAGACCATCAAAGATGAACAACACTTTATATTTGTCACTGGATATTTCCATTTCTTTTGTTTCAGGGAAAAAGACATGAAGAAGATCTGAAAGACTGAGTGTTTTGTTCTTCATCAAATTGAGCTCTCTGAAAGGAAGCGGAAATATGAGCTGGACGTCCTGATTCTCTTTCCCTTCAGCCCAGTCCAGGATGAACTTCTGCACAGAGACTGTTTTTCCAATGCCAGAGACTCCCTTTGTCAGCACAGTTCTGATGGGTTTGTCTTGTCCAGGTAAAGGTCTAAAGATGTCATTGCATTGGATCGGTGTGTCCTCTGTTGCTGCTCTCCTGGATTGTGTCTCAATCTGTCTCACCTCATGCTCATTACTGATCTCCCCACTCTCACTCTCTGGGATGTAGAGCTCTGTGTAGATCTCATTCAGGAGTGTTGGGTTTCTCTGCTTTGCTGTTCCCTCATACAGACACTTAAACTTCTTCATTAGATTTGATCTAAACGTGTTGAGGACTTCATGTCTGTAAAATTAATATACCACATTATTACATGGGTTAAAGAGGTAAATTTGTCTTGTTTTATGTATAATTATAAACAGGTGTCAGTTATTAATAATGCATTTGACAAACATGTGATGATGCATTGCAACAAAATCAACAACAACAAAATCCCTACAATTTACCTGACACCAGGATACCTGCTTTCATTAAAGTCCTGTGGTGGATTCATAGACTGGTCATTCTTCTTAAAGATGGGTTTAGTTACGGCTGAACTGGGTGGATGGATTGAGATTAAACATCATAAAGAGATCAAGAATCAGGAGGAATTTTGCAAATTCTGAGGAGGTATAATATTTATGTATTAGATTTTTATCAATTACATTGGAAGAAGCATATGCATTTGCTTGAGTGTTTTATCACACATGCTAATTTCCAACATCAGTCCACATGAGGCTTTTTAGAAAAAAACAATGCTGAAAATAAAAGTAACAATAAAAATAAGTATAACAATAGGCTACTAATAATAAAACGGAAAAGGGATCAATAGAAAATTATTTGTTTGTTTATTACAGTTGTGAATAAATGTATTAACAATGCATTATTTAACTTTGTGGTCAATATATGCTTGCTGTCATTCTGATGGCAAGACTGCTTGTGGTTTACTGCTGATTCATTTTTATTTAATATAAAGAAATGTTATACCTGAAATTTATTGGTCGACCAATAGACGCATCACTCCTCATAGACACACAGCTGGGCTCTGGATCTGATCTCTTCTCATGAACTGAACTATAACAGAACAGATTAAAGGGAATCCTTTGAATTACTATATTCATATTAATTTATATTTAAAAAGCCATTGTTTTCACCAAAAACAAGACAAAAAACATTTTCTCTAGAGGCTTCCATCTTCTATTATTTAAATGTGATTTAGAGAGCGTTTATTTAAAATACCTGCATCCTGGAGAAAACTCTTCATCTCTGGGTGTTTGTGTGTCATCCATGATAAATCTGATCTCCAACACTGACACTGGACGGAAATGACAGACACAGACACAATAATTCAGCTTCACGGATCCTGGGAGTCAGAGAAACAGGACCAGGATCACTCAAATACATGGATACAATGTTGGTCGTTTATTAACACAAATGCAGGAAAATTTAAAAAAGGAAAGAAAACGAACATGAATGCGGAAATCACCTGTAAAGCGTCTTGTGACCTGAACACTCACCTGATCAACATTTACATGTCGATTAAAAAAAAATCAACAGTAGCTACTATCAGAATAACTTTATTCGCCGCAACGTCTCGGTCTGAATCCTTCATCAGACATATACTACAAACAAACTATTCAAGCACAATCACATTTAAAATCAACTCATAAGATAATTCATAGATTTTATCGATGATTTTAAATGTGATCACTGTAATCAGTGTGATGAGTGCTGTGGGGCTTAATGCAGCATTTCTGTGTGACATTTTCACGTGTTTTTCTTCTTTCATTATCCTGTTTATTTTAAATTTGGGTAAAGATCTGTAATTTAATCTAAATAATTTGTTATTCACCTGATTTTAGGCCTACATCAAAGTTAAACTTACATCCATGAATACAAAGTTAATTTTGCAACAGTTTTCAAGACTCACCTTTGTTACGTTGATGAATCAATCAATACTGACATTACTTCAAAAAGATTTACTCATCCCAGACAGATCTTCTCACTTTCTCTCTTTCTTCAGTTAAATGATAAATGCATGTTTTTAAATCACCATTACTTTGTCTCCTCAAAACAGATGAAAGATTTGTCTTTTTTTAGCTAATCTTTTTGTGCTTTTTCATTTGTTTTTAACTTGGTGGCTTAGTTTTAACTTCACATCAATCATTATTTAGCAGACTAAAATAAAGTTTTAAAATTGGCAGTGCACAGATTTCCTCACAGATTATTTATGTATTTCTTCATTCACATCTTAAAGCTGCAGTCCGTAAGTTTTGCCTCTGTTTGAAACCTGCATTTGCAGTTATTTGCTGAATTATCATCTTTATGTGGGTTGTGCATCAGCACGGCTCCTCAGCGCGGATGAATCTAATGTTTTGAGGAGTTTGTGTGACTGTCAGTCACCGCACGGGTGTGGATACTGTACTTTAGAATCACAGATTCTACGTCTTGGAAGTATAAACAAAATACGAATTTTCCCCACAGAATGTCATTTGAACAAGCGATTAACATGTCTACCACTTCTGTTCTTACTAACTGAGAAAAAAGGCATTACAAAAAATCGTGCTACCAACGGTGATTAAATCTAATGATCGCTTAGCTCACATCACATCAAACCGCGCAAATTATTATTATTGTTATACTTTGTTCACAAATTGTTAATGTTAACAACATCAGCATTGCGTGACTATGTATTTAGTGTGTATCTGTTACCTGAAGATTTCAATTTCTGTTCAGTCTAATCTTTTGCTTTTGACTACGGCGAATCTCCACTTGTCACTGATGATGTCATTTGGGCCTTTCTGGATTACAATCCATCATCAAAATGATAAATTGAATTACTCCAGCTGCTGTGAGAAAAGGCTTTAAATGATCCACCACCTGCAGCATCCTCACATGCGATAGCCTACTAGCCGGACTCCTTCTTTGTACAGACGTGACGCAATGACGCAAAAACGAACAAAGCCATGCTCGAAATGCTTGTGGAAATCCACCAGTACCTCTCAAATTATAACACATTATTACAAGTTTACCGCTGTGAATCGAGCTAAGGTAAGGAGATAGTTTTGAACACTGGCTGGTTATGTACTTGCGAAAAAAATTATTTTGGATTATTTTAAACAACAACAAAAAAAGTTACGACTGCAGGTTTAACATCGAGGCTTTTCAATTAAAGTAAGATGTAGATTAACGCAAGAATAAAAATTCATAAATGTAAAAAAAATTAAGTAATATACTTCTACTGCTCCCCAGAATGAAAGAAAAACATCTCGACAAATCTTGATATTTCATAGCAACTGTATTTGAACAATAAAGTAAAAACACAACTTCTTCAAACAATAACTTTAAAAAATTGTATTCTCAGAATGTCAGATTATTTATTTGAGCAATGATAGCGACCCGATGTTTGCGGCTCCTCGCTTCTATGAATGTGTGTGTGTTTGTTTAAGTGGCTTTTCTGTGTGAAACTCCTTCCACACTGTGAGCAGCTGAACGTTTTTTCTCCAGTTGTGTGAATTCTTTGGTGTTTTGTCAAATGACTCGGTGCTGTAAAGCTCTTCCCACACTCGAAACACATGTGATCCCGGACAGCATTATGTAGTTTTTGGTGCTGTTTCAAACAGTCCGGTCGTGAAAAACTCTTCTCACACAAAGAGCACTTGTGGAGCCTGTCATCCGTATGCACCATCAGGTGGCTTTTTAGAATTGATGATGATGTGAATTTCTTACCGCACTGATCACAATGATACGGTTTTTCTCCAGAGTGACGATGCATATGATAACGGAGACCTGACCGCTGTATGAAGCTCTTCCCACACTGATGGCACCTGTGCGGCTTCTCTCCAGTGTGAATCCTCATGTGTTTGTCCAGGTGGCCTCTCTCTTTGAATCCATATCCACACTGAGCGCATGTGAACGGTCTTTCTTCAGAGTGACTTTTCAGATGCTTTCTGAGATGTTCACGTGTGATGAAGGTCTTGCCACACTCCACACAAGCATGAGCTTTCACAGAAGAATGGATCTTCTGGTGCTTTCTGCAATTGGCCAGCCGTGAAAAACTCTTTCCACACACTGGACACAAGTACGGCCTCTCAACTGCGTGAACTGTCAGGTGTTTGTTGAGATACGAAGAGGATCTGAACTTCTTGCCACACTCATCACAGCTGAATGGATTTTCATGACAGCGCTGATGACGACTGAGATGAATCTTTTGTGAAAAGCTCTTTCCACACTGATGACATGCGTGAGGTTTCTCTCCAGTGTGTATTCTTGTGTGTCTGTTAAGGTGGCTTTTTTGCATGAAACTCTTTCCACACTGAGGACAAGTGTGAAGTTTCTCGCCAGTATGAACTAGTTGGTGCTTTTTAAAGCTTCCTTTTAGTGTGAAACTCTTGCCACACTCAGGGCAAGTGAAAGACTTGTTGGTCTTTGTAGTTCTTCTGTTTTTTGATAAATTCTTCTTTGTGACTTTATCATTCTCTTCATTCAGCTCTTGACTTTGCACTTGGGCGTCACTTTGGTCTAAAAAAACACATGAAGTATTTAGATTCAGTTTGAAAAAAAAAGATAAATCAAAATATGTCAGAAACATAGTATTTTATTAAGTTATTATATTATACATCAGTAGCATTTGGATAAATGCATGTGCTAATAATAATAATTATTATTTTAAAAGTTTAAATGTATAAATTATATCAATATAACTGCATTAAGTTAGTCCACAGTTGTAAAACAGACTAGTTTAAAATCATTGGATGATATAGATAGTAAAGAAAAATAAAAGCACGAAATAAGTGTCCGAATGTGATGCAGGAAAATATAAAGCCTACTATCATTTATTTTTACAGTAAATATAATTGACTCTTTAAAGTCCCATAACCGTTATCTACACGTCTTAGACTAAAATATGCATTTTAATAAAATATTCGTTGTTGAACAACCAGATTTGCACAGTAAATTGTATTTTTTTTTATAAGTTATTGCACTCAGTCTTACTGTTATGATAAACCTTTGCAAAATGGAAATATTAGCATGACATTACATTCATAATATTTACAAAACCCCACAGAATGTCATCTGAACAAGCGTATTATACAAATATAGTAAAATATAACAAATATAGTAAAATATAAGTTATGCACTGGGGAAAGCCTCTCTCAAAGCATAAGACGATTGATCCGTGTATCAGAACATGACGTGATAACGGGACTAGCTTTGGACAGAGTGGCTCATGATAACTGCGAAATTCACCAGTCGAACAGAAAATGTACCTGCATTTGGCGTTTCTCCCACGTGTGTATCTGCATCCGCCATCCGTCGACGACGCTCATCAATTCAAACTCTTTACAGCCTCGTCAGTGTCGCTATTAATGACCATTTTCAGCTCGAACCGTTCAAAAAATCTCAGCACTGCACTCGGGGCGTGGCTTACACACATCAACCCGCCCGCATCTACTCCCATTGGCTCGGTCATCTTTTAGTATTTTTTTTTTTTTAATTGCAAAAAGATACAGAGATGACATGTTTATGATACACAAGTTGGTAATACAATACACAAAATGTATCAATAATATGTTCAGCGTCATCAGAATATAAAGGCTAGAACAAATTGTTTAAAGATTAAGGTAAAAGAAGAAGAAAAGGAAAGATAGAAAAAAAGAACAAAAGAACATGAGGGTAAGATAATTATACATCACTTGGGTTATACAGATTAAAGTCATTACAAATTGACATCGTTTTACTTGCTTTCTTATTTACAGAGGATGAAATAGTGTTAAGATATATGTTCAAATCTTTCAAAAAGACACCAAAAATTGGTTTGTTGTTGGTGAATTTACATTTGTGGATATAAAATTTACAAAGAAAATATATTAAATTTATAACAAAGTAAGCATTGCTTTTAGTAGAGTCAGAACCATAGTGACCGAAAATAATGTCTTTAAAATTTATGGATATGCCTTGCTGAATATTATCATTAATAAAAGCCTCAATATTTCTCCAAAGTTGTTTAGTATAATAACATGACCAAAATAAATGATAAACAGTTTCTGTGTGGACTTGACAAAATGAACAACTAGTATCAATATTA
>CM042247.1:15210342-15320342 GCA_023566225.1 Romanogobio albipinnatus | reverse complement strand
CAAAATCTTCATCTGTGACATCACAACACCTCAACCTTTAGAGAACAATGACATCATTGAGATATTTTCTATCACAGAGCACAAAACATGATCATTTGTGTGTGTGAGATTTTACAAAATAAAAAAACAATACTTTAGAAGGTGTCAATGTAGAAAGATGAACGTGATGAACAGTCAAGCCCAAAGTTTACGTTGGCTGCCCGCATCCGTATGATGTAATTTTCGTCATCAGGAGGGACCGGGGATATCCGCACACTCCGTCCACATGCAGCCCAAATCTTGTGACCGTGCAGACGGTGCGCGTACAACAGCGCATGTGTGAGTGATTTGAGCGCTTGTAAATAAAATCCACTAGAGAGTGCGCAATCGCCAAACGCGTCTTTCCACGCTCGCAGCCAAAGGAGTATAGGCTACTTTGAAAGACTCAACTGTGCGCGAGACGAGTCGGAAGGACGAAAATGAAGTATACCCTGAATCCAGCATGTTCTTCATTTATCAGTTAATGTGTTAACTGAATACGATCTTACCTCAGCATCTCCAGTTTACAGTGAGGATTCGCCAGTACATCAGACAGCAGATTCACTGATTTTCCTATTTTATTCCATGACAGATCCAGTTCTCTCAGGTGTGAGGGGTTTGATCTCAGAGCTGAAATCAGAGCAGCACAACCTTCATCTGTGACGCCACAACCACTCAACCTGTAGAGAACAATGACACACTCTTCACTACGGGTGTGACTGTACACCTATGCCATGGTTCGGTTCATGTCACGGTTTTGGAGCCACTGTTCGGTTCTGTTTGCTGTGGTTCATGGCGGGCACCAGCAATAATAACACTAGATTCACTTTTAACTTAATAATAACAACAGCAATAATTTAACTTTATACATTGGCTTCATGGTTTCTTTAGAGCAGTTAGTATACCACAGTAAACTCAAATGAAATTAATGTCTGCACTGTCTAGTCAGAAATAATTTAGTCATTTTACCATTTACCATGCACATCATAACTGCATGCAAATCCTTCCCAGCTAACACATGTCGAACCAGTTACGTGATTTATTGGTACTGTATTTTTATTTCATGAATTACAAATTGACATAACTTTGCATGCTTGTAGTTTCTCTTGCGCTTATTATATACGGTGTGATAGGGCGCACACCGCCACGTGTAACTAAAGAGTGTGTGCTACGAGCACAGTATAACGGCTTACAGGACAGGAAAACGGTTTTCTGAGGTGAGAGATTTTTTATTTTGTAACAAGCTACGAAAATGACGATGTTGCTGGGACTCCAAGGTAGCATTTTGCCTACCTACCTTTGCCCTTCAACCATGCAGCTTGAGCGATCGCCCAAGTCACGTGACATGCACTTCGCATAGTAAATAATATAATAATAATAACAACATTTAGTAAAAATGCAGCTCTTATTAGTAGTTAAAAGTGTACTAATTACTATTTAATCTAATGTCAAGGAAGAAAAAAAAAATATTTTGTGGCATACAGGGAGTGCAGAATTATTAGGCAAATTAGTATTTTGACCACATCATCCTCGTTATGCATGTTGTCTTACTCCAAGCTGTATAGGCTGGAAAGCCTACTACCAATTAAGCATATTAGGTGATGTGCATCTCTGTAATGAGAAGGGGTGTGGTCTAATGACATCAACACCCTATATCAGGTGTGCATAATTATTAGGCAACTTCCTTTCCTTTGGCAAAATGGGTCAAAAGAAGGACTTGACAGGCTCAGAAAAGTCAAAAATAGTGAGATATATTGCAGAGGGATGCAGCAGTCTTAAAATAGCCAAGCTTCTGAAGCGTGATCATCGAACAATCAAGCGTTTCATTCAAAATAGTCAACAGGGTCGCAAGAAGCGTGTGGAAAAACCAAGGCGCAAAATAACTGCCCGTGAACTGAGAAAAGTCAAGCGTGCAGCTGCCAAGATGCCACTTGCCACCAGTTTGGCCATATTTCAGAGCTGCAACATCACTGGAGTGCCCAAAAGCACAAGGTGTGCAATACTCAGAGACATGGCCAAGGTAAGAAAGGCAGAAAGTCGACCACCACTGAACAAGACACACAAGCTGAAACGTCAAGACTGGGCCAAGAAATATCTCAAGACTGATTTTTCTAAGGTTTTATGGACTGATGAAATGAGAGTGAGTCTTGATGGGCCAGATGGATGGGCCCGTGGCTGGATTGGTAAAGGGCAGAGAGCTCCAGTCCGACTCAGACGCCAGCAAGGTGGAGGTGGAGTACTGGTTTGGGCTGGTATCATCAAAGATGAGCTTGTGGGGCCTTTTCGGGTTGAGGATGGAGTCAAGCTCAACTCCCAGTCCTACTGCCAGTTTCTGGAAGACACCTTCTTCAAGCAGTGGTACAGGAAGAAGTCTGCATCCTTCAAGAAAAACATGATTTTCATGCAGGACAATGCTCCATCACACGCGTCCAAGTACTCCACAGCGTGGCTGGCAAGAAAGGGTATAAAAGAAGAAAATCTAATGATATGGCCTCCTTGTTCACCTGATCTGAACCCCATTGAGAACCTGTGGTCCATCATCAAATGTGCGATTTACAAGGAGGGAAAACAGTACACCTCTCTAAACAGTGTCTGGGAGGCTGTGGTTGCTGCTGCACGCAATGTTGATGGTGAACAGATCAAAACACTGACAGAATCCATGGATGGCAGGCTTTTGAGTGTCCTTGCAAAGAAAGGTGGCTATATTGGTCACTGATTTGTTTTTGTTTGGTTTTTGAATGTCAGAAATGTATATTTGTGAATGTTGAGATGTTATATTGGTTTCACTGGTAAAAATAAATAATTGAAATGGGTATAAATTTGTTTTTTGTTAAGTTGCCTAATAATTATGCACAGTAATAGTCACCTGCACACACAGATATCCCCCTAAAATAGCTAAAACTAAAAACCACTTCCAAAAATATTCAGCTTTGATATTAATGAGTTTTTTGTGTTCATTGACAACATGGTTGTTGTTTAATTATTAATGTTGTAAAATTAATCCTCAAAAATACAACTTGCCTAATAATTCTGCACTCCCTGTAAGGTTAGTGAGAGCTGGTCTGGGGCAGCAGGGGGCGGGGCGTATTCGGTTTGACATGAGAGTATCGCGATTCGTACCATGGGTGGTGTATTGCGTTTTTTTGGTTCGGTTTGAATATCGTTACACCCCTACTGTTCACACTGTCAGGTCAGGTCAGGTCAGTTTAGCAGTAAATCCATTATTACAGAGAAAGTACAAACTTAAAGCACAAATTAATACGTGTGATAAATCATTGAGATATAAAATGTCACAGAACACAAAACATGATCATTTTGTGTGTGTGTGTTTGTTTTTACAAAATTAAAAACAAATGATTTAGAAAGTGTCCATACAGAAAGATGAACGCAATGAACAGTCGAGGCCAAAATATACTTTGGCTGTTTGCATTTGCGTTGGGTGACTACCCGTTTCGCATTGACAGTCCCGAAATTGGGAGCTTTGTCCACAACTGCACCAGCAAGGATTTCACCTCACATACGGGATAATAACCTAAAGAGTTGCTCAAAGCTGCCCAAATTGGTGATTTAAAGCATGTAAGCATCCATCTTGATAGCAAATATTTCCAGTGAACATACGCCGATCCCGTGGATGCTCGAGCGCCACTCACGGAAATGGTCGAGCACCTACAGAAAAACACGAGATATTCTCTTATGGCCAAAATTATAATTACGATTATTTTGATCTATATTGAGATCACGATTAATTATCATGATTATTTGTTTTTATTTATTTATTATTTATCATGATTATTTGTTTTTATTTATTTATTATTTACTGTTGATTTTAATTTTAATTATTCTTTATTAAGATAAGTTTATACCCTTTGACCGACTGCTATCTGTTGTGGAATTTCCCTCATGTTACTCAGTCCTCTGTGACTGTCTACATCTAGAAACTAAGCTGCGCGGTGCAGGGAACAACTCTGATTGGCTCATGGAGACACGTGATCAGACAATGGTTTACAGAGCGCTAGGGCTGTGCCTCAAATCACATGAATATGATGCTGGTAGCACAATGTTTGATAGGTAGCATATTTTCCTGTCGAATTGTGCTACCTACTGTTTTAATTAAGGTAGGACAAATCGACAGAACACCGGTAAACGTGATAACCGCTGGGTAGCACCGGCAGTGGTCGGCCAAAAATGCTGTTTTACGTGAATATTATGACACGACTGAAGCACAAAGCTTAATTTACAAAATAAATAATAGGTTCGCATACATACATGTGTGTGACTGTTGCTCTGTTTGTGAAGTCCATAAAAAAAAAATGCCATCTGTCCGTTGAATAATGTGCTCCACTCGGCTCCGGGAGTTAATAAAGGTCTTCTGAAGCAAATCGATGCGTTTGTGTAAGAAAAATATCCATATTTAAAACTTTATAAAGTAAAGTTCCAGCCGATCGCCTTCTGTGGAAAAGTGTTGAAAGTGCCTTCTCGCAATTCAAAATGCGTACGTGACGTCTGACGAGTGTACCTGGTAACGGAAGCCTTATGAACGGCAGAGGCACTTTCAACACTTTTTCCATAAATTGAATGCGGAAGGCGATCGGCCGAAACTTTACTTTATAAAGTTTTAAATATGGTTATTTTTCTTACACAAACGCATCGATTCGCTTCAAAAGGCCTTTATTAACACCCCAGAGCAGTGTAGAGCACGTTATTTGACGGACAGATGCATTTTTTATGGACTTCAAAAACAGAGCAACAGTCACTGCCATTATAAAGCTTGGAAGAGCCAGGAATTTTTAAATATAAC
The DNA here is from genome assembly GCA_023566225.1 of Romanogobio albipinnatus. Classification (NCBI taxonomy): domain Eukaryota; kingdom Metazoa; phylum Chordata; class Actinopteri; order Cypriniformes; family Gobionidae; genus Romanogobio; species Romanogobio albipinnatus. Next base: position 15,315,526 of record CM042247.1, on the reverse strand, counting down.
TCAGATTTTATTAGTCTGAAAGAAGAATGTCAGATACACCTAGAATGGCTTGAGGGTGAGTAAACCATGGGCTAATTTTCATTTTTGGGTGAACTATCCCTTTAATGTTGCCAGAAGCACAACATTATTGTGTGGGCTCCCACCGGTAGAAACATTAATCAGTGCATATGCAAAGTTTGCCATCGAATGTAAATCAATATTTACATAGCATAATAGTAGTGAATGTATCCGTCTCACACGTGCCCCGCATTGTCTCGCAAAATCACATCTAATGTCCTGCAACAGATCATTGGTCAGGTGGTCACCCTACATCCGTGTGATGTAATTTGTGTCATCAGAAGGGACCACGGACATTCGCGCACCCTGTCCGAGTGCAGCCAAATTTTTGTGACCGGTGAGCGTACAACAGCGCATGTGTGAGTGACTTGAGCGTTTGTAAACAAAACGCAGTCAAAGGAGTATACTCTGAAAGGTTTGCGGACTCAACTGTGCACGAGACGAAGCGGAACGATGAAATGGAACGATGAAATGGAACGATGAAAATGAAGTATACCTGAGCCTTAAGAATGAATCCAGTATGTTCTTAAATTCTCAGTTCTGACTGTGTTGTGCTTGAGTCTGTTTAAAGTAATGTGTGAGAGAGCGAAATATGATCTTACCGCAGTTTCTCCAGTTTACAGTGAGGATCCTTCAGAAAAGCAGAGAGAAGAGTCACTGATTTTCCTTTTTTATTCCATGACAGATTCAGTTCTCTCAGGTGTGAGGGGTTTGATCTCAGACCTGAAGTCAGAGCAGCACAACCTTCATCTGTGACATCACAATCACTCAACCTGTAGAGAACAAATGACACACTCTTCACGCTCTCAAGATCAGGTCAGCAGTGAATCCATCATTACAGAGAAGGTACAAACTTAATCACAAATCAATATGCGTGATAAATCATTGAGATATAAAATGTCAAAGAGCACAAAACATGATCATTTGTGTGTGTGTGTGTGTGTGTGTGAGAGAGATTTTACTAAATTAAAAACAATACTTTGTTTAGAAAATGTCAATGTAGAAAGATGAACGTGATGAACAGTCAAGCCCAGAGTATACTTCGACTGTCCGCATCTATGTGATGTCATTTTCATAAATCAGGAGGGACCGTGGACATCTGCACACCCCTCCTGCATGCATCCCAATTTTTGTGACCGTGCAGACAGTGCGCGAACAACAGCGCATGTGTGAGTGATGAGCGCTTGTAAACAAAATCCACTAGATAGTGTGCACTCACTGAACGTGTCTTTCTATGCTCACGGCCAAAAGAGTATACTTCGAAAGGTTCACGTACTCAACGGTGCACGGGATGAAGCGGAACAAGGAAAATTAAGTATACCTGGGCCTTAAGAATGAATCCAGTATGTTCTTAAATTCTCAGTTCTGACTGTGTTGTGCTTGAGTCTGTTTAAAGTAATGTGTGAGAGAGCGAAATAGGATCTTACCACAGTTTCTCCAGTTTACAGTGAGGATCCTTCAGAAAAGCAGAGAGAAGAGTCACTGATTTTACTTTTTTATTCCATGACAGATTCAGTTCTCTCAGGTGTGAGGGGTTTGATCTCAGAGCTGAAGTCAGAGCAGCACAACCTTTATCTGTGACACCACAATCACTCAATCTGTAGAGAACAAATTACACATTCTTCACTCTCTCAGATCAGGTCAGCAGTGAATCCATCATTACAGAGAAAGTACAAACTTAAAGCACAAATCAATATGCGTGATAAATCATTGAGATATAAAATGTCAAAGAGCACAAAACATGATCATTTGTGTGTGTGTGTGTGAGATTTTACTAAATTAAAAAAAATGCTTTGTTTAGAAAGTGTCAATGTAGAAAGATGAACGTGATGAACAGTCAAGCCCAGAGTATACTTCGACTGTCCGCATCTATGTGATGTAATTTTCATAAATCAGTAGGGACCGTGGACATCTGCACACCCCTTCTGCGTGCATCCCAATTTTTGTGACCGTGCGGACAGTGCGCGAACAGTGCATGTGTGAGTGATGAGCGCTTGTAAACAAAATCCACTAGATAGTGTGCACTCGCCGAACGTGTCTTTCTATGCTCACGGCCAAAGAAGTATACTTCGAAAGGTTCACGTACTCAACGGTGCACGAGATGAAGCGGAACAAGGAAAATTAAGTATACCTGGGCCTTAAGAATGAATCCAGCATGCTCTCCATTTCTCAGTTCTGACTGTGTTGTGCTCGAGTCTGTTTAAAGTCATGTATGAGAGTCAAATATGATCTTACCTCAGATATTCCAGTTTACAGTTAGGATCCTCCAGAAAAGCAGAGAGAAGAGTCACTGATTTTCCTATTTTAATCTTAGACAGACTCAGATCTCTCAGGTGTGAGGGGTTTGATCTCAGAGCTGAAGTCAGAGCAGCAAAACCTTCATCTGTGACGCCACACTCATACAACCTGTAGAGAACAATGACACTCATTCTCTCAGATCAGCAGTGAATCCATTATTACAGAGAAAGTACAAACTTAAAGCACAAATCAATATGTTTGATAGATGATTGACACATGTATTGAATCGCATCTGCTGTGGGACTAGAGCTTAGATCGGGCTCAAAAAAAAATCAAGCCTGACCCTACCCGAGCCCGTGTCCGAGCTCGGCCCGACCTGACACTTTAACTGTAATTATGAGCCCGAGCCCGATTTAAACCTGACTATCTGTGGGCCAGATGCAGTACTGGGGGTCGGTGATGTTGAAGGCCGACTGGTCAGTGCAGCCCGAGCTTTGGCTTGCGTGAGGTTTATCTCTAAAGATGTGGCTCTGCCGATGTTGAGCAGAAACTCATGACTCACGACATTTTAGAACAGATAGACGCAACAAGGACGTACAAAAACACTGACTCACAAGATAGAAAACACCGTTCTGTCGGGAAAGAGAGAAGCCACAGCGTGTGCACGAATAAAAAAGTTCTGTGTGAACTTGAATAATTAGCTACACATCAGAAATCACTGATCACAGATCAGAAGGAACTGAAAAAAGACTTCGGTTTTCATTTGTACATCCAAACACTGAGAAACTGCCAGCATTCACTCGTTCACAAGCCATGATCTCTCGAGGACAAATATAACGCTTGCATGGGCGTGCCAAATTCTCTGGGCAGAGGAGAGGGAGGTAACCATTCCAGTTATGACATCATAAGAGGAAAATTCAAGATCAGCTCGTCTGGGCTGTCATTTACTCAAAGGCAGAGGAAGACAGCCAGAACTCGGTTTACACCGATCAAAATTTCTAGCCACTTGGGGACAATATTCAAGCTAGGGGAACTCATATTAATGTTGAAAAACCTCATAAAATGAAAATTTCATGCCATGGGACCTTCAAGGATTTTAGCCCAAAAAGAGCGCATATTTAGGTACAAAGAAATTCTCAATGTGTAAATTCTCCACTAAATAATGCAATCCAAAGATGAGCGCTCTCTCCCATCACACTACCATGCCATCACAGTGGGACAGAAATAACATCAAAATGCTTAATATTTATAACATGATATAGGATTATCACACAAGCAAGAGTGCTGTTTTTCTGAACATCTGTATGCAAAAGTGGCACTGATTTTATACAATAAGTTAAATAAACAAGAAGTTACTGAGAAACTTTCACATTTCTGTTTTTGCAGAAAAAACCCCCAGAACAAACAGCAGGATCGCTGTGTCTTTGAACAACACAGGTTTTGTTCCTTAAAGAATCAATGTATTTGAATGAATCAAGGGCACGATTTAATTAGGGATACCCATTCATACTTTTTTTTACAGTCTGATTCATACAGTCGTTTGCCAAGTTAAATAAATTAGAATTTTGAACGAATTGGACGAATGAAGGATTGTACTCACTCATTAAGACAATGACTTGCCTTGTTTGAAATTTAAAAAGTAGCCTATTATTTCAATTTTCAATTATTTCAATTATTTAATATTTCTACATTAATTTTATTTTTAAAACATTAACCTCAACATAATTTATGCAATTATAATTGCTGTGCAAATCCATTCATGCAATGTCTGAGCTGCATTAAACAGTATATGTAAATTCAAAGATGGATTTGGTTGATACTGATTTAATTTGATTGGAAATAGCCATAAAGTGTCTTTTAATCCTGGATGCATTTATTGATTCAATTTAAGAATCTGACATAAGAGGACACCGATGTTAAATTTTTGTGTATTTTGAGCTAATCCATAATTAGGTTCTAGTTAATTTCTTGTAGTGTAGGTAGGGCCCAAAGATAAACTCAAGCCCCCGAAGTCCTGCCTAAAAACGTATTCACTACATCGGTTAGTTTTACTATGTTACTTAGATTTGTAATATGTAATATATATGGAGTATCAATTAGTGTGTGTGTGCTTCAAGCCGGGTGCACACTGTGCGATTTATAATAGTCCTTTATGATTGCTCCTTGTCAGACTGTACGAACATGATCCCCACTGTAAGCCATCTCACACTGTAAGAGCTAAATTGTCAATGTCAGACTGTACGATAGTCAAGGCACATTAAAATGGACACACACAAGAAAACTCGTCCAGAGTTTTATATCATCAATCAATGACGCTGTAACGTAGTTCAGGGGTTAAAGCAAAAAAAAATCCTGTGCCTGAACTTTTTTTTTCAGTGGGGTTGGGGGCTGGGTGAGTGGACAAATACAGTACGTTATTTGGCAAACAAAAGAAAAAACAACAGTATAATCATGTATCTGCCAGGGGCGGAGCCAGACATTTTAAAGATTCGGGGCTTAGCCCAAATCTAGTTTGTTCAATGACATTTTAATTTGGCTTTATCAACTTTACTGACTTTGAGAAACATTGTTGTACTAGACTGGAGTAAAGTTCATAATGATCATGATAAGTTTTTCCCACAGGATTTTGTAAAGCTATGTTGGGTGGACATCTGTCCCTCTATGGGGGTTCGGGGGAAGCCGTTTGTGTGTTGGCGAGCGCCAAAAAATGTTGATGACAAACAAACAAAAAAATCTCAGGAATTTGGATCAAAACAGTGCAAATACATTAAAGAGAATTAGCAAATATGACTAAAATGCCCAGGTGGAAACTGTCAAAACGGAAATCAAGAAATTAATTGACTAAACCCTCAGAAAAACATAATTTTCAATGTCAACAGTAAGAATAAGCTAATTTATGTGCAAAAAGTACAAATATAAGAGATCTGAAAAATTTTAATTCGCAGGCATTTCCCACCAGCTGGAAGTTTGAAGTTCAGTCTGATATTTTAAACATTAATTGCTTTGATGTCTTGCCTGTGGAAGCCGTTTAGCCCTTCACAGAGGAGCAGCGGACATGCACGGAAGCATATTCAATTATTATGATTAGGCTACTTTTATTATTAAATTAGTATTAGCTAGGCCTACAATTCATAAGCCCCACAATATTTCACAGCGCATCAGCACAACCGACATCCTGCTCCTCTGCTACTCATTTCAAAAACAACTTGTTTAACACGAAACACTTCTCGATTCACAAAAATAGATATTTTTCACCACAATAGGCCACTAGTGAAATATAAAAAAATAAATTTGATTAACCTCTCGTCATCTCTAATAGAATATGCGCCTGTAATGCAGCGTCAGATAAACGGTTAGTTTTTTTACTTTCACTTTGAACAATTGACTGGCGTTTAAGACCCTCACCGGCATAACTCTCGCGCAAAGTTTGCACATTGCGATATTTATTTATTTATTTGATTGTTTAGTTAACAGGGACAATGCACATTAATAAAACATTTCTGTAAATGCACCAGAATTAGCCTAAAGGCTATTTTTCATCTGTAGTCCCTGGACAGAATATTACAAGTCACCCTAAAAAATACAAATACAGGTAAAATACATAACACACTACATAAAAACCATCTCAATATAAAATAAGAAATAAGAAACAATAAATGTACAGCAAGCAGATATAAATTCAATGTTGACAGACCTGATTATTAATAAACCATTTCTTCACATGAACTCTAAATAATTGATATGTATCTAATTCTCTTATAGTTGCTGGAATAGCATTCCATTGCTGTGCAGCTTTAACAGAGAAAGCAGACTGACTAAAATTACTCCGCCGGAGTGGTATAATGCAATCTCCTCTTAACGCACCTCTTGTGGAGCGATAAGCAGTTGTTCTGATGGTAACTAATTGGCTGAGAGGGGGAGAAGTTAAACCATAGATAATTTTATACATCAAGCACACATTGGCATATTTAATCATATTTTCCCAACTCAGCAAATTATATTTTTTCAATATTGTACAATGATGAAAATATACAGACTTCCTATCTAGAACTTTGAGTGTACGTTTATATAAAGCCTCTAATGGTTTTAGAGTCACTGAACTTGCCTGAGACCAGGTTGTTAAACAATAAATAATATGAGTAATAACCATAGAATGCATAAACATCTTAGCAGCCTCTAGTGACATACAATCTCTAGTGAGCTTAAAATTATAAAAATTGCATTTAACCTGCTTGCAGACCTTTTTTACCTGAGCTTTAAATGTAAGTTTAGAATCAATCAATACTCCAAGGTATTTATATTGCGAAACTACCTGCAGCCTCACCCCAGACACAAAAACATCTGGCTCATTTCCAATACTGTTTGACTTAGAAAAAAACATGCATACTGTTTTAGACACATTCAGTTGTAAACAATTTTCCTTTAACCATGCTGATACATTTGCCATAGAATTTGTAAGTTCATTAGAAACTTGTGACAAAGTATTACCATGTAAATAAATAACAGTATCATCTGCGAACATTTGTATATTAGTACCAGAACATATAGAAAATAGATCATTTATATATAAAGCAAAAATCAGAGGACCCAGAATGGATCCCTGAGGGACGCCAGTAGACACAACTAAATCAGTTGATTGATAATTTTGTACTCGCACACACTGAGAACGATCTGACAGGTAAGATTCTATCCAACTGAGTGTATGCAAGGAAAAATTAAAACTTGATAACTTTGATATGAGAATTCTATGATTAACTGTATCAAATGCTTTCTTCAGATCAAGGAACACAGCTCCTACTACACCACCTTTATCTAAAAGAGTTTTAATATTGTCTATAAAATAACAATTTGCTGTCTCAGTTGAGTACTTTTTTCTAAAGCCAAACTGCATTGGATTCAAAGTAAAAGTACTATCATTCAAATAACGAGTAATCTGCTCAGCAACCAATTTCTCCATAACCTTAGAAACAGTGGGTAGAATACTGATTGGTCTATAATTAACAATAGAGAATGGATCACCGCTTTTAAAAATTGGGACGACAATGGCTGGCTTCCAAACACTTGGAAATTTACCCTGAGTAATTGAAAGGTTAATAATTCTAGTAATAGGTTTAATAAATGGCATACTAGACTCTTTAAGCATGACTACATCGATACCATATTTATCTTTTGCTCTGGAAGGTTTAAGAGATCTAATCAATTTCATAACATCTAATTCAGTAACAGGCCTTATACTAAAAGCAGGCTCCATTGTATTAACTGGACACACATTTATGTATTCAGGCGAAAAACTACGGACAATAGTTGCTACAGAATCAATAAAGTGATGATTTAATTCTTCTGCTACTTCAACTGGATTGTTAATTATCTTTTCTTGTATTTTAAGTTCAAGAATTTTCCTATCTACATTATGTTGTCCTGTTAATATTTTTAACTGATTCCAGATCATTCTTGGATTGCCACTTGCTTTTGATATTTTGATATATATGATATCCACTGGCCTGCCCTCATGGTTTAAGATGCAAACATTTTCAATATTGACGTGGCATTTTTCTTTATGGTCACGCAAAATGATGGACAGACAATGATTCACATTTCGAGCGCATCATTTCCTGTGATAAAATTAAGTAGGCTAAATTATTAAATTATATATATAGCCTATATAATATATAGCGGTCCCCTTTTTTTGCCAAAATGCGTCATGCATTGATCAGTCAAAACTGAATAATCGTTGATTCAAACCTCTTTCAAAAGAGTTGTAATCCATGCTGGATCACTCTCCCACTCTTTACTCTAATACAGATACAACTTCTTTGTGCAGATACAACTGTATTTTTATGCCACTTTAGCATTGCGATCACTTGAATATACAGCTACTAGATATTGCGCTAAAATCCCTTCAGTCATGAATGAGTGCGTCTGCCTGCTGATCGCTGATTGGCTGGAAGTGTGTGCTCGTCGGCAACGTCAACACCAATGCCAAATGACTATTTATGCATGTTACTCTCAAACCATTGGTAGGCGAACTCATGAACTCAAACGTGATATCAACACAGTTTTTTATTTATGGAATTTTTCTCCGCAGCCACGCTGGAGATCCGGCACGGCGGAATACTTTAAGCCCTGCGTAGTTTGTTCGTGTGGGAAGAAGGAGGCGGGAACCGGCGAACATTTAAAAGACTTTAATGAAATAAATCAACAAAATAACATAACTGGATGGTTATGACGGATTCGAACCGCAGGTTGAATTGCATCAAAACTTAGTGTCACGCACCTTACCCCTACACTATCACAACTGACAGATACTGATGGCGTGTTCCCAGCTTTACAGAATGAACCTGCGCTTGGAATTGAAAAGTCTTACCATTACTTGCGGGCTGATGGATGGGTTCTCTCCCGCGTTAATGTGATTTTTTTTAAAGTCCTTTTTATAGAATTATGCATCGCTGCTATTTATCTATCACACAACTGCAAATTATAGGCTAAGTGAATAGGTAAACACACTTCATGAACTCACAGGCGCGAGTCGCGCGACATACATGAGACAGCCTGACACCCAATTTCCTAACACAGCTGTCAATCAAACTCACCAAGCATTATGCAAAAACCATAGACGGTAAAAAAAAACACATTTTATTTATTTTTAGTATTTGAGATGTTATAATAATTTTGTAATTACGTAAAAATAATTTAAACAACTGTTATTTAACAAATATTATTATATTTGCATAATAAACTGGGGGGGCCTAGTCATCATAGTGGGCACGCTGGCTATGCCCCTGACTTCAAATACTTTTTATATTGTGATTTATGTGTGAGAGTCAAATACGATCTTACCACAGTTTCTCCAGTTTACAGCGAGGATCCTCCAGTACAGCAGACAGCAGATTCAGTGATTTTCTTAGTTTATTCTTAAACAGACTCAGTTCTCTCAGGTGTGAGGGGTTTGATCTCAGAGCTGAAGCCAGAGCAGCACACTCTTCATCTGTGGCACCCCAACCACTCAACCTGTAGAGAGATGAAAATCAAATAGCATAATAAATAGTTAAACACTATCAAATAGCTATCAAAAAAGCTATCCAACAACTTTCAATTCCAATATAATTTAACAATGTCAAATTCTTATCCAAGTTTCATGGTCAAACTCGCACAAAAAAAAAAAGGGAAGATTGAATTAAATTAATATTTATGTATTGTGATTAGGGATGCACCGATACCACTTTTTTCAGACCAAGTACAAGTACAAGTACTTATATTTGGGTAGGGGTGCACCGATCCGATATTAGGATTGGATATCGGCCGCGATACTGACAAAATAGGTGTTTTTTTTCCGTCGCAGCAGAACCTACGTCATTCGTCAGCTTCACGAGAGTCCGGTGTGGAGGAGATATTTCACGCTTGCCACGCCAACTAGTTTGTCAGCTGTTTGTCTGCAAAGTAACTTAAATGTTTCGAGGGGAGGTGGTATTACTGCAAAGTCATGGTTTTTCCTGCATTGAACATTTTTTGACGGCCGCCAAAGCCTAATTTGATGAGTTATTGTGATTTACGAGTGATGTAGAGCAGATGCTGCGCTTGTGACTGAGTGACAGAGAGCTCCTCCCCCGCGCGCTCTCTGGGTCTTCAAAATAATCAGTGTTAGCTGTTAGCCATCTCATATTTCACATATTAATTCAATTCCAAATCAAAAGGTCGGAAGACCGAAACCATGTTGCACGTGACACATTCGGACAATTTTGTCCTTGAATTACCGCTGTGTGAATTGCGCTCAAAAAATGTTGACTCTTCTCTGACCAGCTGACATAAAGCATACTTTCAATAAACGGGAGACAAATTATATTCAGTTATGAAGTGTTTTCTGTGTGTTGACATCTTTCGCGATGTTCTAACAGACAGGATTCGCACACAACGCGTCTGCTAATGTCCGATTCGCGACCTAATGACTACTTTGAACCGAATCATTTTAACGACTGGTTAGAACAACTGATCTGTCCAACACTGAACTCATGAATCAGTTTATTTACTCAGAACGCATCTGAAATGAGAACACAAGTGTGCTTACCCAATTAAGCAAGAGTGGGTAGTAGGAATTATTTTTAATTATCAACAGTATTTCAGCTTATTTCTGTTGACAATGTGTAGTAAAATAAACAGGCCTAGCCTACAATCATTTAGACAGGAGTGAGGTGAAACCAGAACAAAGTTGTTATTAGCTAGCTGATAATTTTTATTAAATTGCATATGGCAGAAAATTAAGACTTTGTTAATTTGTAATACTACTTTTTAATATTGATATGATTATATACCAAAATTAATTATTTATTAAAATTTATTATTAATTCAACAATAGTAACGGATCGGGGTATCGGTATCGGGACTGAAAAAGTCGGATCGGTGCACCCCTATATTTGGGTACTTGCCAATACCGAGTCCTTAATACCATTACAGCTCTTCTAACAATGTTTTATTTTCATCAGATGTTGTTCATGTTTTTCACTTTCTGACTGTAACAAAGTAAATACACAAATTGATGCTGTTGCTGACATTTTAACATTCAACTTGGTGTTTTCCTAAACAAACATGGCACTGCTGCCCATTTCACATAAATGTAACCTGTAACATTCAGTGGATTCCAGTACCACACAACATAGTAGCAGAACCACTGAATTCAATTATTATATGTTATCATAGCCATACAGCCCTTTTTGGAGATGAAAAGAAGCTTCTCTGCATTATCAGCTATGAGCCTGTTTCTGTTTTCATCTACAATGTGTGACACTGAGCTAGGGATGTGCAAGTCGATTAAACGTTAGTGCTGCTGCAAGACGACTTGGAAATTACTAGTCGTTTACATTTTTTTGGCACATTTAAGGTTTTGCTTTAAATATATATTTTTTTTTACAAAGGCTGTTTAAATTACTGTCGTGTTAATGTGATATATTGAAATTAATATATTATTTTGAAAAGTGTATATCTGCAGCAAAACAAAATCATTTAATTTTACCTCAGGTTTTGCATGCGTTGGTTTTCTCTGGCGCTCGTGGAGGCTTCAGATAAATCTCCACTCGGGTGAAGGAGGATTTTGAAAGCTTTCACAAAACTTTTCCATTTTCTTCCGTCATGTCAAACTAGTATAAAAATTAAGCTTGCTTAGGCTTGTTATACTAGTACCGGGTTAGGCTAGTCATTGCGCACATCCCTACTAAACAGCCCTTCACTTTTGGAAGTCATTACCGAGCGGTATCTGCCTCACGAGCGGTTAAGCTTGGTGTATACTCGCCGCGTCCGCACTAGCGCTCGGGTGTGCGCAGCAAAAATGACGCCATACTATGGCAGTCGTGCGCTTTGAGAGCGCGAGACCTCTTTGCACTTGGTGCCGCGGTGTGCACGCCGAATTATGTAACTTTCCGCGCGGCTTCGCATCTGAAGATGCGTTGCCATAAAGTGGTATCGGTGCGGTTGTATCGGGGTAGTTTTACGAGTACTTGACAACAGTATCGGACCGACACCCGAGTACTGGTATCGGTATCAGTGCATCCCTAATTGTGATGAGTGCACTTCAGCTTTGCCTTTTAATTACTTCTTGTCATTCAATCAGCAGCCAGGAGCAGGCGCTGATCTGCCACACCTGTGCTTCATTAAGAAGAGAGAATATAAGCAGAGGAAGAGAAGGAAAGGGTGAGCTAGTTCTCCACTGCAAGAGATGTTGATAGAGTGTTCTCTTTGTCTCTGCTTGCATCCCGATTCAAGAGAGGTTTGACCGATCATGACTGCCCTTCTGACACTGGAAAACCACAGACTTCTGCACCTTTATCATTTCATCAACCCTTATCCACAGTACTTCCCATTTTAAGACTTTTATGTTTAATAAACCCCTTCCGGGAACGTGTGCACTGCAAACCAGTTTTGTCTGTGTCCTCATCCAACCTGCCACAGTATTTATTAACTTTAAACCAAGGGTCTTAAACCGGAGGTCCGTAGCGGTACTGCAGGGGGTCCGACAATTAATGTTGGACCACAATTTTTTTTTGTTCTAATAATTCACAATTTTATCACGATTTACAAATAGTTGGAAACATTTGGGATATTGTAAGTACTCAACAGAACAAAATATATAACACTGGCCTAGTGGTTTTTGGATATTTTACTGCAAAAATCACTTCGTTTACTAAGATTTAGTAAACTTTAAGTTAAAGTTCAGATAAATATTTAGTCATCCATCTGACAGTAAATTAAAATGTATGACTCGGCTGTTAACCATACAGCAAATATTTTTTAGATTTTAGCTACTTGATCAATGAGCTGTTTCTCCAGTTGTTTGTTTGCTCATCAATTATTTTATGTTATTTATATAAAAACAAATATTTAAATATTTAAGTGTCTTATTTGTGTGCAAAAACATTCTACTGGTAAACCTAAATTATACTTACCAAACTGATCTGGATTCTTTAACCACAGGCAGCAGCTTCTGAAGAACCTTTAGTTTTTGGGTTTTATTGTTTATTCCAACAAAATTATTAATATCAAACTCGTCCAGCTTCTTCTCTGACGTCAACAACACAAAAACTACAGCTGACCACTGAGATGAAGAGAGTTTGGCTTCCTTTATTTTTCCAGATTTCAGATTTTGTTGTATTTCCTCCACTAGTGAATGATCACCCAGTTCATTCAGACAGTGGAACAGATTGATGGATTTCTCTGGAGAGCAAGTGGTCCTGATCTTCTTCTTGATGTACTCAACGGTTTCCTCATTGCTGTCAGATCTGCTTCCTGTCTGTTTCATAAGTCCTTGAATGAGAATCTGATGAGACTCCACTGACAGACCCAGAAGGAACCGCAGGAAAAGGTCCAGATGTCCATTTTTACTCTGTAGAGCCTCATTCACAGCTCTCTGATGAAGTTCAGACAATGAAACATGTTCTGATGAATTGTGTTGAAACCAGCTCTTAACTGTAGACAGCAAACTCTGTTTGGTGATTTGGTCAAACACATTTCTGTTGTTGTTTGTACAGGAAAGGTGCACATATAGAGCCGCTAGATGTTCCTGAACGCTCAGATGAACAAAGCAGAAGACTTCCCCCTGATACCAGCCAAACTCCTCTCTGAAGATCTGAGTGCACAATCCTGAGTACACTGATGCTTCTGTCACATCAATGCCACACTCTCTCAGGTCTTCCTCATAGAAGATCACATTGCCTTTCACAAGCTGCTGAAAAGCCAGTTTCCCCAGTTTGAGGATCATGTCTTCATCTGTCACATTCTTCACATAGTCCTTCTCATGTTTGATGTTGGTCTGAAGGATCAGGAAGTGTGTGTACATTTGAGTGAGAGTCTTGGGAATCTCTCCACTCTCTGCTTCGCTCAACATCTTCTCTAGAACAGTGGCTGAGATCCAGCAGAACATTGGGATGTGGCACATGATGTAGAGGCTCCTCGATGACTTCAGGTGTGTGATGATTGTATTGGCCAGACTCTGATCACTGATTCTCTTCCTGAAGTATTCCTCCTTCTGTGGCTCATTGAAGCCTCGTAGCTCTGTCACTCGATGGACACACTCAGAGGGGACGAGATCAGCTGCTGCTGGTCTGGAGGTGATCCAGATGAGAGCAGAGGGAAGCAGATTCCCCACAATGAGGTTCGTCAGCAGCACGTCCACTGAGGCCGATTCACTTACATTACACAACCTCACATGGCTCTGAAAATCCAGAGACAGACGACACTCGTCCAGACCATCAAAGATGAACAACACTTTATATTTGACACTGGATATTTCCATTTCTTTTGTTTCAGGGAAAAAGACATGAAGAAGATCTGAAAGACTGAGTGTTTTGTCCTTCATCAAATTGAGCTCTCTGAAAGGAAGTGGAAATAGGAGCTGGACGTCCTGATTCTCTTTCCCTTCAGCCCAGTCCAGGATGAACTTCTGCACAGAGACTGTTTTTCCAATGCCAGCGACTCCCTTTGTCAGCACAGTTCTGATGGGTTTCTCTTGTCCAGGTAAAGGTGTAAAGATGTCATTGCATTGGATCGGTGTGTCCTCTGTTGCTGCTCTCCTGGATTGAATCTCAATCTGTCTCACCTCATGCTCATTACTGATCTCTCCACTCTCACTCTCTGGGATGTAGAGCTCTGTGTAGATCTCATTCAGGAGTGTTCCCTGCTTTGTGTCAAACTTCTTGATCAGATTTGATCTAAACGTGTTGAGGACTTCATGGCTGTAAAATCAAAATACCACATTATTACATGAATTATTAAGCACAATGAGTGCATTTACATGCACGTTCTTAAGCCGATTATGCTTAATAAGCCGACAACGAACATGGTCATGTAAACGCGGTAACCAGTTTTCTTTTATCGGAGTAAGGTCATAAACGACTTAGTTCCAACCGGTTTATGCCTCTTATCCTGATTTTGCGCGGTATGTAAACGCATTAACCCGATTTCTGTCGGCTTATTGAAGTGCGCATGTGTGATAGGTGATAGAAACGCATACTTAGAACAGATTTAAACACATCTAGACAAAGCGAACGTTTTGCATGAAAGAAATAAGGAAATATCACAAACGCAGACTCTTTTAAGACCCAGAAAATTTTAAATGTGTTCTCATCTCTTGTGCAGTAGAAGTGGTTCAGTCAAAACCCTGCATCTGTAACCGCATGAGAGAGTAATATATGAGCCGTAAGTTTCCCGCTGACACATTGTAAGCTTTATTTAACATCACAACTGACATAACATATGGAATACTCCGAGTCAGATACGGAAATTATTCTTTTTGACGTCACTACAAGGAAGTAATCTGATTTATTAATTAAAGCTACACTGTGTGATATTTTCCCCCATCTAGCGGTGAAAAGGTATATGACCATCCAGTAAATATTAGGTTCTGTTCCTCCCAATTCTGATTTCGTTTTAACTCCTACGGTGGCCGTTTTAGTCCAAGATTAACATGGTTTCCAGTTCAATCCAGACACGGTGCCATCGAGTGTTAAAACGCGAAAGGTGAAGCTTGAATTTACGGGTATGTCCCTCTTTGGCTAATGTACTTTCAAGATGGAGGGGCAACATGGCGACCCCCATTCGAACCCCTTACCCGTATGTATTTTCAATGGCATATTATAAACTTACGAGAATACTTTATAACTTGAAATAAGTAAATATACATTAATGAGCACTTATATTTTTGAAAGAACTAAGTGTTTTTAGCTAAGAATAAACTAAAAAAGTTACACAGTGTAGCTTTAAGTCATGTAAACGCGTTTTACTTGTGTTGTCAGTTTACTGGTTTGCATGTAAACTGGGAAAACTGGTTATTTCAATAAGCTGATATTTGTGAGTTATCAGCTTACTGGTGTGCATGTAAACGTGCTCAATGTCTTTTTTGTATTCTGTATCATAATCAAATTATATATTTTACAGAAATGTTTTACCTGAGATCAGTCTGTGTATCTCCACTCTTAAAATGCAATGTAAAATCCATAGATGCATCACTCCTCAGAAACACACAGCTGGGCTCTGGTTCTGATTGCTTCTGATGAACTGAACTATAATAAAGACAGATTAAAGTTATTGGTTTTAATTACTGTATTAAATTGATTCAATTTTTAATTGCGATTAATCACACATTTGTTGTGTGATTAATCGCACACTTATCATGAAATTAAGCATATGCCATTTATCTCATTAAATACATCAATTTGGTCCTAATTTGCTATATATCCAGCAAAGTAAACAATCAGATTGAAGGGTGATTCTCACAAAACTGTATTTTCTGCAAGCTTCAAGGATCATTGAGACTCCAATAGGACACCGAATATAAGGAGTCAATATAATTCTACAATAAATCTGTACACACTTAAGCACCCATGAAAAAAAAAAACATTACAGCATTTAAAGAATGCACTAAGAGAAAATGGAGAGGAAAATATCGGTAATATTCTTAAAACATCTGCAGGTGACAAGGGTTGGAAACTTCTTATAGAATATTTAGGATCAACAAGATTAATGAATAGAATTTGAGAATTATAATTTTATTTAGGTCTATTTATTTGTTGTTGTTATTATCATTATCATCATCATCATCATCTTCATATATATATATATATATATATATATATATATATATATATATATATATATATATATATATATAGATAGATAGATAGATAGAGAGAGATAGAGAGAGAGAGATAGAGAGAGAGAGATAGAGAGATAGATAGAGAGAGAGAGAGATAGATAGATAGAGAGATAGAGAGAGAGAGATAGATAGATAGATAGAGAGAGATAGAGAGATAGATAGATAGATAGATAGACAGACAGACAGACAGACAGACAGACAGACAGACAGACAGATAGATAGATGTTTTTTAATCTCATTGAAAATGTTCTCTTTGTCCTTATAATTTGTGTGTTTATATAGATCATAACTCCATACTCCAGATCAGTGGGTCGCGGTAATGCACCCGAAAGTTGTTTGCCAACCGCCAATAAAAACAAAAGATGATAAACCTACGATTACTAAACAACACAGCGTACACACGACAAATCAAACATTATCGTTCCCGAGTGTGTGTGGAAACAACGCGAATGTATCTGAAATGTGTCTGTATATGCTCTCTTCAGAAACAATCGCTGAATACGACAGAGCTCGTGTATTAAAGTAAAGCACACACACTGGACCGAACAATTCACTAAAAACGCAATGGGACTGTGAGTCTCTATTCTCTCTAATATGTCTCATGTGATAGCCTGGTCTTCGTTACATTAGCGCTGTTTTGGACTGTCTAAACTTAAATAACAATAGTCGTATTAAAACAAATTCTAAATAAACCAAACAACACAAAACAACAATGCGCCACACGTTCAATCGCATCAAAGTGAAAAATATTAAATACATCAAATAACTGCCTGTAAAGCGCCTCGTTATCCGAAAACTCACCTTGATCAACATTTAATTACACCTGCTGCGTAGGCGAACGAATAATAAGTGTCCGAGTCCTCAGTAGTCACAACAGAGTAGGCGAAAATTAACTGTTACCTGGATGACGTAGGCTACTTATTCTCGCCCACTTTGAATCCTTCGCTCTTCCGCGTTGTCATCCACCTTCCGCTAAACTGACGCGCGCACATCCGGTAGCTAGTTCAGTAGTTAGAAGATTGTCTATATAACTAGCCATAACTTTAGCTAAATGACAAAAAACGTTAACGCCGTTGTCATGAGAAATCGTTAGGACCCCAGAACGATTCTATTTGCTGAAATAACTTTTAATAGGTAATCTGTTCAGAGCCTGATTACAATACAAAATCACGTTTGATTTTTGTCGTTTAAATTGTGTTCAAATAACGTCTTGCAAAGCATGTTTCATATAGCCTACTATATGAAAAAAATGTGGGTGGGTCCTCTCTCAGAAAAAGAAAATTACTGGAGCCTAGATGCCATTTATATTAAGTACTGTGCAAATATAAGGCCTTGTTTGCTAAACGTCTAGTTGGAAAAGACAAAATTATGGAAATTACATTATCACTGAGAGTGGCAATAGTGTAGGCTAGTGGTAAGACGCATGACATTAAGTTTTGACGCAAATCTACCCGCGGTTTGAATCAGCGTTTTGCCGAACTCACTCCATTTCCCCATCACATACACTCTAAAAAAAAGAGGTTCTATATGGCACCAAAAATGGTTCTTGGCTCGTAATCATAGGGGAACCTTTTTAGTGCTATATAGCACCAATTTTGGTGCTTCAGTGGTTCTTCAGCGGTTCTTCAGAGGTGCTATATAGCACCTTAGTCAAAGAACCGGTGAAGAACCGCTGAAGAACCAAAATTGGTGCTATATAGCACTAAAAAAGGTTCCCCTATGATTACGAGCCAAGAACCATGTTTGGTGCCAAATAGAACCTTTTTTTTTTAGAGTGTAGGTCGGAAAGGCATTTTTTTTTTTTTAAACGAAGAAAATATTATAAAAGTGTAAATAAAGCATCTAACATGTGTTTAATAATAAGTGTTCATTTAAAAAAAATTTTTTAAAGGGAAACACATCGGCTCTTGAACAACTGTAAATCATTGATAATTACAGACACTATTGAAAAATAAACTAGCAAAACAGACGGCTGCTTTAACTTGTTATACTGATAGTTATAGCTAAATACATTGCAATGGATTAGCTAGCTAAAATATATGTGGTGTGTACTTAGCTATTACACAATATTCTCATACCTCATTCTCAGTACATGCTTTATTTTTTATTTTTTTGTAACTGATGGATTTTAATATTGGGGGGGTTACCTCCCCCCCATAAACTACACCCCGGCCCTGTGCAGGGATCATGTTTGTTGCATTAAACCCAACTTTCAAACCTCCAATTAAATAGACATGCCAGCAATCAGTGTAATTGGAAAGAGTGGAACAATGTTTATAGTTCTAAGCCAATCAAATACCTTATAGAAAATTAACAGCATGGTAAATAATAAAAGGCTTTGTATTAGGGCTGTCAAAAGATTAATCACGATTAATCACATCCAAAATAAAAGTTTGTGTTTACATAATATATTTGTGTGTACTCTGTATAATTATTATGTTTATATAAATATTCATGTATATATTTAAGAAATATTTGCATGTATATACTGTATACATTTATATAATTTATATTATATATAAATATAAATATTTTATATATAAATATAATACATTTTTCTTAAAGGTCCCGTTCTTCGTGTTTTTTTGAAGCTTTGATTGTGTTTACAGTGTGCAGTATAACACGTGTTCATGTTTCGCGTGTAAAAAAAAACAGTATTTTTAACACAATTTTCTTATCTGTGTACCTCTGTTTTCACTCTCCTAAAAACGGCTGATGACTTCCTTTATTCTATGAAGTCCCTCCTTCAGAAATACGTAACGAGTTCTGATTGTGCCAGCGGTTCCCGTGTTGTGATTTGACCGCATCTTAGCGAACGTGGCACGGTTCCTGTGTTGTGATTCGACAGCAGCTTAGCACACATGGAAAGGTCACACCTCTTAACGGGAGATATATGCGCTTAATGATCTCTACAGCGTCCCTGGGAAAGCCAAACAAAGGTGATTTGACTCCAGGATGAAAATAACAGCGTCTCGACGACATGGCGACAAACACACTCAAACGCAACAATTCCTTTTCTCCACGCGACCGTCCTCTTCTCCACGTGGGACAGCAACAAGACCACGCCCCCTTTTTTCACGTATTCTTGTGGGCGGAGGTTAGTCTGTTCTACTGTTCTACTGACGTCATTTATGAAGGAAGTACCAGGATGTAGTCCAAACCGGCCGTTCGCTGTAGGCTTTGAAAGGGAACTTCTGTTAAATAAAATATCTCGCTTGGCATTGAACTTTGAGCTTTATAATTTTACAGGTATTATTTATGCTCTAACAGCAACATTACACACTAACTAAAGTTTGAACAATGGGATCACGAAGAACGGGACCTTTAAATATATACATGCTTGTGTGTGTTTTTATATATAAATAATAATTATACACAGTTCACACACATATATTATGTAAACACAAACTTTTATTTTGGATGTGATTAATCGTGATTAAACTTTTGACAGCCCTACTTTGTATACATATATATAATGTGTGCGTGTGTGAGAGAGAATGGTAAAATAGAACAATTTGCGCTTGTAATTTCAAAGTGAAGGCTTAGAATAGACCCTATACTTAAAAGCGCTCCTTTTTTCCCCCTTTTTGGACAACCAATCAATCACAGTCTTCAAAAGACTGTGTCATACGTAGCAACGGGGTCAGCCCCCCTCTTCACTAAGATAAAAGTTTTTGTATTTTCTTTGCTCAGAGTTGCTCTCAAATCGGTCCCGAATAGCTCTTAAGCTAAGACTCCTATGTAAAAGTTTTTAAGCTAAATTAGGAGTTTTCTGAGAGGACTCTACCCTTTTCCACCAAGGCAGTGCTAGAGCTAGTTCAGAGCCAGAGCTAGTCCCAGTTCATAGTTGGTTCAACTGAGGAGCCTTCTAAGAACCGTTTGCTTTTCCACATGCTGAGAGCCACAACAGAGCCATGTCTTACGTCACTGTATACGTCTCATCTTTCTCAGCAACGCTAGCGAGGCAGCGGCAGTGTTGCCAAGTCCACGGTTTTCCCGCGGAATTGGGCTACTTCATCACTGTTGCCGCGGGTTGTTTTTCATGTCCGCAGGTTGAAGCGACCCCAATTATGTGATATTTAGCCCCGGGAATGCAAATTTTAGTAGGCAACCATGCCAAAAAAAACACATATTTTACCCCCAAATGGGATTTTTACCGGGGAACCCCCCCTGAAACAAGGGCTTGTTTTGAGTAGCAATTGAGCGGGTTTTGTTGTGAAAACCTGGAAACCCTGGGCAGCAGGAAACACAAACATACCAGGCTTGTTTGAGATGCATCGGCGCTGCGTAGACCGATCCACGCATGATATAAAAAAAACCCCGCATGAGTGAATCAAAAGCATAAAGAGTTATATGCTCTCGCTGGACTCGTTATCATACGGCGATCGGTCTCTGCACAGCACCGCTGCCAACAAGCCTTCCATCAACAATGCAAACGTTGCGTTATTATTGATTCACATGGCTTTACGATCCTATATCGCAGGGATGGGCAACTCCAGTCCTCGAGGGCCACTGTCCTGCAAAGTTTAGCTTCAACCCTGATAAAACTCACCTGCCTGTAGCCTTCTAGTAATCCTGAAGACATTGATTAGCTGGTTCAGGTGTGTTTGATTAGGGTTGGAGCTAAACTCTGCAGGACAGTGGCCCTCGAGGACTGGAGTTGCCCATCCCTGCTATATCGGCATCAAAACACAACGAAAACATTCATGCAGTTCGCCGTAATTTGTATAGACGGAGATTACAAACGAGCAGCAGCTGTTAGCTCCATTAGCTGCTATTTCAACAATGGCAGATCTCAAGTCTGTGTTCGTCTTGTTGACCCCACCCCCAGCGCCTGACGTAATCGGTTCTTACTTCTAGCCCTGTTCTAGCCCAGCAATGTTTTAGTGCTACTTAAGAACCACTTTTCCTGGCTCGGAGCTGGGGCATTGGGTGTGGAAACACAAATAACCGATTTGAAACTAGGCTCTGGCTCTGATCTAGCTCTAGCACTGCCTTGGTGGAAAAGGGAATCTTTATGAATACAGGCCCAGAGCTGTTACTGCTACAAAAAGAAATTACTCTTAACTAAAAATAATAAAGAGGCGGTAAGATTAAAATCTAAAACTGATAAACAGAATGATAGTGAATTTGTTACTATATTGTTGTTAAGAAAACACATGATTTAATGTTCCCGAGTGACTCAGCTGAGCTTGCGGGCCAGATGCTCACTCAGAGAACACAAACTTTTTCTCCCTGTTCCATGGGAGCGTTTAGCCAAATAAAGTAACGGCGGTCACGGCGGCCGCGGGACCTGGGGGTAAGAACAGCGAGGTGAGAGAACGGAGCGGGGAGCATGAGGAGCGACAGAGATGAGAGAGTGGAGAGAGGAGAAAAGAAAAAGAGAGAAAAAAAAAATTCTGGTCCGGTTCCCAGACACACTGCCGCTCGGTCCTCAGCCAGCCGAGAGGCTCTTCCTCGCGGTGCCATGCGGTGGTACTGGACGCTCGGTGGACGGCTCGAGCCTCCTCCGCCCCCTGGCGGCCGGCGGTGGCTCCTCCTTCTGAGGGCAGCCGGAAGCGAGTCCCCGTCCGGCGCTCCCTGCTCCTCCCCAACATGGCGGATGGCAGCAGGCTCAGGGCAAGCCCTGGGGACTCCTTCGCCCCCTCGCGGACGGCAGCCACCCCACCTCGACCCAGGGGCACGGCAGCGAGCTCTCCGTCCCACCGACCTTCAACCGCTCCAGCACCACCGCTTCGGGCAGCCGCTCGCGGACTTCTCTCCTCCGCGCTGCCCGAACTCCGCGGCACCGCGATCCCCCTCAGCTGCGAGGGCTCTTCGACAGCATGTCCCTCCTTCCTCCCGGGTTTCGGCACCACTGTAGTAAAGTTTGTTCGTGTGGGAAGAAGGAGGCGGGAACCGGCGAACAATCAAAGTATTTAATCAAAAATAAAGACAAAATAAAAATGGCGGCGGCAGCCCCTCGCGGTCGACTGCCACCTACACACAAACAAACACAAAATGAAAATAAAAAGCTGCAGCCCCATCGCGGACGACTGCAGCGGATAACAAAACGTAAATAAAACATAACACAAAATCCAGGCCTGGTCCTCTCTCGTCCCTCACTGTCGTCGCTCCTCCTTTATACTCCCTCACTCCTCCGCAAGGGCTGAGATCGCTGCGGCTCGCAGCTGGCGCTCATCCTCTCTGATGAGTGCCGCCTCGTCCCGCCCTCACGGTCCCTCGACCTCGCTGCGCGCCACAGTATTGTAATGTAATGACATAGGAATGTAACAGAGCAGGAATTCACAGCAAACATGCTAGCACAGCTGTAATTGCCTTTTGAAAATCAAACATTCCGACAAATAAACTGTTCTGCAGACTCTTCAAGTACCAGAAATAATATTATATTTAATTGATTAATCTTTTTAATATAATATACATTGTATTATAATTGCCAAGCAAGGCATTATGTGGAGAAAGATTACATTATTTATAGATGATTACATTTGATTTCATTCTGATTTAATCTGAAATGATTGACTTTAGTAGATTACGTTGTATCCATTCGTTACCGCAAATCTGCGTCAGGTTAGTAATGGACTAAAGTCCAGTTTTGAGTGAAGCTTTGGGGCACACCAACTGAGATTTTAGAGCTCCGCCTGATGCTTGGCATTAGTTCAAGCGTACTTAGACTGTGAGGGCTAAAAAGGGAATTTCCGTTTAGGACAACAACAATGTCGGTCGACCAACCTAAATAGGGTGAGCCTTACCTCTGTTTAAAGTAAAGTTACTCTAGCTAAGTGTACATGGGAAATCATGGCATGACTATACCAAAACTACTATTAGAGAAAGTATTGGTCGATTTATAGCTATAGTAGTGGTCGTGACCTTTGACTAGAGATAACCTGGCTTTAATTCAAGTGTACACAGATCTATGGGGGCTAACCAAAATACTCTTAGAGTGAGCATGAGGGCAACCCTCTAAATGTATAGCCATTTACCTCTGTCTACATGACCAAAACTGGCGAGTTTGTGATCGTGGGCCCGCATAATGGCCAGTGCGAGGACCCTGAGCGACAGTGAGAACGGAATGAACAAGTCCAATAAGAGTAAAGCGTTAGATAGAATAATCAAATACGTACTCATATTTATAAATGATTAAAAATCTTTGCAACTATTTGTTTGTGAGTATCAAGTATGGGAATAAATGCTGCCTTCATATCGTAAATACGAGTTTCCTAGGTAAAAATTGCATATGAACGCCCTCCGAAGTCGTGTTTACCACTGGGAAGTTCGGAAATAACTTTGATCACCAAATTCCCGAGATGGGCGTGCCATAAACTTTAAAGGGGTCATGAACTGGCTTTTAAAAAAATGTTTCTGAGGTCAACTTATTCATCTCTCATCCACCCGCGATTGATTGGAATTATATATTTTTTTATTAATGTTATTTGGCCCGTCAGATCGATGAATATACCGTAACCACGAACCATTCACACACACGCGAGAGAGTGTACAACGCACATCAAGACAGTAATGAACCAAGAGCACCACAAATAAAGTATTCTCCAGCCTGTGATAGCGTGCTAGGGTAAGTTCTGTTAGACACGTACACATAATCCATAGATATCAAACGATCTGTAACAATGCATTACTATCACATATAAAAAAACATGTTTTACTCTGCTTCATTCATGTAATCTCCTCCTGTCTGCAAATCCAGTCTCTTGTTTACAAACGATTCTGTGGTTAAATGAACAGATGTGCAATGTCTTCCCCACGTGAGCTGGATATTCATTAAAAATAAAGTTCATCCATGCATTCATAACATTGGAATCCGAATGCTTAAAAATCCTACACTCTAAAAAAAAAAGGTTCTATATGGCACCAAAAATGGTTCTTGGCTCGTAATCATAGGGGAACCTTTTTTAGTGCTATATAGCACCAATTTTGGTGCTTCAGTGGTTCTTCAGCTGAAGCACCAAAATTGGTGCTATATAGCACTAAAAAAGGTTCCCCTATGATTACGAGCCAAGAACCATTTTTGGTGCCATATAGAACCTCTTTTTTTTAGAGTGTAATCCAAAAAGTTTATGTGGGATGTTTACTGCTTAGAAATTCAATGGTGTTTAACTCTATGCTGCTCTTAGCTGTCATGTTAGTGGCACGAGTCGGTGGGCGGGGCTACAGAATCAGGCATTGTTCTTCTTCTGTTGAGGCGGTGCTTCACTACACTCTCACGTCATAGCCGGGCACATTCTGAAATCGATTGTTTGCTGGGCCTGGTGTCTATAAAAGCTTTTCTTTGACTAACAAGTAAGCTTTCAGCTCGGAAACTTACAGGATATTCTTATATTACCATGACCTTTTATATATCAAAAGCTCAAGGGAAATTTGATTTCTATATTCATGACCCCTTTAAACATGGTGGCGGGGAGAGCTGTGACAGACAGGTATGAACCTGTATGTTCGTAGTTTTTCCCCAAAACAGCTAGATCGTTCTGTCTTGTTATTAATGTAGAGCATATTTACATATACAAGTAATCATTTGAAGCGTATTATGGGTTTTATACACAGCAAAAATAACCTGCGTTTGACCGAAATATCAGAATCATCAGAAAGCGGATGGCATTGTAAATATATAGTTGTCAGTGCATGTGACACTACATATGATGTTGGTTTTAATAAGATTTTCCCCAATAAATAGGCAAGAATAAACATAGTGTCCTGCATGATTCCTGTTCATTACGACAACAAAACACTTGAAAACACTTGGAAATTATGAAATTACCAATAGCACGCGAAGGCAGGATAAATTCCATCATTCCCTTGTTAATACAATCAAATCAGGATGACAACTGCAATACAAACAGACAGGAAAATGCTTACATTATATCTGACAAGCGTAACTGGTGTGCAATGTCGTCAGATGTAGCGTAAGCATTTTGAACTGAGAGAGGCACTACACTTTTTCCGTAAATTGAATATGATTCGCCGGAAGCTAGATAATTAGCTTTACAAAGTTTTAAATATTGATATTGTTCTTACACAAACGCATCACTTCGCTTCAGAAGGCCTTTATTAACACCCTGGAGCCGTGTGGAGCAATTTTATGACGGATAGATGCACTTTTATGGACTTCAAAAATGACCCAACAGTCGCTGCCATTATAAAGCTTGGAAGAGCCAGGACATTTTTAATATATCTCTGATTGTGTTCGTCTGAAAGAAGAATGTCATATACACCTAGGATGACTTGAGGGTGAGTAAATCATGGGCTAATTTTCATTTTTGGTTGAACTAACCCTTTAAGTTAGTTGTCTTTATGACCCTGTTCCACCTAAATATATAGGCTTCCTTTTGTGGTTCCTCCACCAATTGTTCTGTTTTGTGACTAACTTCAGTATTCGAAAGATTGTTCTTCATGAGGAACTGCACTACAGTTTTGCACGAGGGTGAAAAAGATTTAGCTTGTGTTCACACAAAATTGCCGCGCTGACCAACAGAAAGATGCTTGTATGAAAGTGACTTCTGTGTGAGCTGTGCTTCATACATCTACAACTGCGTAAGAGACTGGCAGGCGAATAAAGTCGACAATAAACATCCTATAAGTACATAAATCTACTATCTGTAATACGGACTACCGACGCATCCGGGAACTTAACTGTCAATTTCGTCACCACCCTGTTTTAGGGGCAAAATAAACTAGACTTCCCATAGACTTCAATACAAAATGGCAGCACAAAACAACGTCCGTACACAGCCGGCAGACTTGAATAACTTGTGAAATGACTAAGATTAAACATGTCAGGTAATTATATGTCCAGCCTGCCATACAGCGTGAAAGATACATCCACAAACTTAATTTGGTCAATTTAAAAACATGTCCCTTCATTCTCCCACCGTCAAATTGGTGTAACAAGTGAATGATTTTACTTCGTTTTTGAAAGTAAACATCTTTAAATGTATATATTATGTCTTTATATTTAGACTACTGAGTGCACTTTTCTGTCCAGCCATACTAGCCTGATTTAGCTTCCGATAGCATCATCCATACTTCATGATTAAAAATGGAAGGATTACCTGGTGACTCAATGAGGTACGAGTAAATGTCCGGGTAAGACACCTCTGGCCACTGGGTGGGGTTGTTATCAAGCGTATAGCGTCAGTTCTGGCAGGTAACGTTAGTCAAGCTTGCATCAGCTGACTGTCAGCTGATCACGTCTACCTATCGAAATACGATGTCTATCACAGCATACATATATATATGCTCCTTCAGTACTATCAGAAGCTATCGCATTTCTCCAGAGCTCATTTACCCTCCTCCACCCCCAGCTCCTCCTCTTGTCCAGTCAGGATTTGGTATTCTAATTCCCCTTGAATCAGACTAAATTCCTGAATTATTTGTACATTCAACATTAATGATATCTGCATACATCATGTTGCTTCTGTTCGGTTTACCCTGAGGGGGATTATCACTGCTCTCCCTGCTCTTATCCATGCTAGGCTGCATGGATGCGCAGGGAGTTCTTGCCCAGAACAGAATCATACCGGCAATCCAAACTATATGCAAATAGTCAATCAATCATCTTTGACGATAGTGGTCCTGACAGAAACACCAATTTGACGCTGGGAGAATGAAGGGACATGTTTTTAAATTTACCAAATTAAATAGATAGTTCACCCAAAAATGAAAATTAGCCCATGATTTACTCATCCTCAAGTCATCCTAGGTGTATATGACATTCTTCTTACAGAATTGAGTTATATTAAAAAAAGTCCCTGGCTAATCAAAGCTGTATAATAGCAGTAATAGTTGCTCTGTTTTTGAAGTACATAAAAATGCATCTGTCCGTCAAATGCAAAACTGCGCCACACGGCTCTGGGGGGTTAATAAAGGCCTTCTGTTGTATTTGTCCTGCCCCTCCTCCACTGAGATTGGACAGCTGGGTGAAAAGTGATAGTGATGAGCACTGCGTTTTGCTCAAAAGTTGAACTCGCCCAGCACCTCGTTTACGCCCATGGCGTTCCAAAAAGTCCGAAATCTTGGAGTAACATTTGATGACCAGTTGTCCTTCAGAGAACACATTTCTAAGACAGCTCGCTCATGCATGTTTGCGCTCCACAACATCAGGAAGATCAGACCATTCCTAACAGAGCACGCAACACAACTTCTTGTCCAGGCCCTGGTTATTTCTAGACTTGATTACTGTAATGCGCTTCTGGCTGGACTCCCCTCTTGTGCGATCCAAACACTTTGAATGATCCAGAATGCAGCAGCACGTCTTGTCTTCAATGAGCCTAAAAGGACCCACGTCACACCTCTCTTCATCTCCTTGCACTGGCTACCACTCGCTGCTCGCATCAAGTTTAAGGCGCTGACGCTTGCCTACAAAGCCACCACGAGCTCAGCTCCTGCTTACTTTGACTTGCTTCTACAAGTCCACACCCCCACCAGAAGCCTTCGATCAGCTAAGGAGCGACGGCTTGTGGTACCATCACAGGGGGGCATAAAATCCCTTTCCAGAACATTTTCATTCAACGTTCCCAGCTGGTGGAACGATTTTCCCACCGCCATCCGAAACGCAGAATCATTGACAACACTCAAAAGTCAACTAAAAACTCATCTCTTCCGTGAGCACTTAACCTCATAAATAATAAAATCAAAAAATAAAACACCTTTCTTTTCCTCTTTCTTCCCTTTTACCCTCCCTACTGTAGCCTGTGCTACACTGAGCAATGTACACGGACTCAGTATTTCAGGCACTTGTTGCACTTACTCGACTCTTCATGACCAATCGCTTCCTGTACTCCCAAGTTGTAAATCTCTTTGGATAAAAGCGTCTGCTAAATGCATAAATGTAAATGTAAAAACACGGCGCTCCCATTAAAAACAATTGAATTCGCCAACCAGCCACATGAAGAAACGCTTTGGGGGACACGCGGCATTTGGGAAGTCTAGTTTATTTTCCCTTAAAAAGGGGCGGTGACGAAATTGACAGTTAAGTTCTCGGATGTGCCGGTAGTACGCATCTCTACAAAACTTGTAACATTTCAAAGCAACATTCTTTGAACAAAGTAAAGCTTTATTTGAACAATAAAATAACATTTGCATGAACAGAATCTCATTTCTTTGAGCAACTGAACAGATGCTAACTGAGACCTGATGCTTGAGGTTTCTCTCCTCCATGTGTAAGAATGTGTTTGTTTAAGTGGCCTTTTTGTGTGAAACTCCTTCCACACTGCGAGCAGCTGAATGGTTTTTCGTCATCATGAATCCTTTGGTGCTGCTTCAAATGACTCACTGCTATAAAGCTCTTCCCACACTCGAAACACATGTGATCCCGTACAGCATCGTGCACTTTTTGGTGCTGTTTCAGAGAGTCCAGGCGTGAAAAACTCTTCTCACACAAAGGACACTTATGGGGCTTTTCATTCATATGAATTGTCCAGTGTTTTTTTAGATTTGGCAGTGAGGTGAAATTTTTCCCACACTGATCACAATTAAATGTTTTTTCTCCAGAGTGATGAAGCATATGATAAGTGAGTCCTGATGACTGAATGAAGCTCTTCCCACACAGATGGCACATGTGCGGTTTCTTTCCCGTGTGAATTCTTTCATGTGTCACAAGGTGACTTTTACCTTTGAAACTCAGTCCACATTGAGAACATGTGAACGGTCTTTCTGTAGCGTGAGTTTTCTGATGCTTTCGCAGATATTCAGGTGTGATGAAGGTCTTGCTGCACTCCGCACAAGCATGTGTTTTCAGAGAAGAATGGATCTTCTGGTGCTTCTTGCAGTTGGCCAGCCGTGAAAAACTCTTTCCACACACTGGACACAGATGAGGCCTTTCTTGCACTTCCATTTCATCTAAAATGAACATATTTAGTTGTTAGAATTTGATTTTTAAAAAATATATTCAAGGAAGAACAACTGAACAAGTGAATCCTTATTTCATTTTAAAAAGCAACAGAGGTCAAGTATCGTTTCACATGTCATTTTATAACTACGGCCACCAAATCTGGTGAACTGAGGCTCTGCAACCTTAAAGACACAATATGTACGATTTTTGGATTAAAATATCCAAAAACCATCAGAACAATGTTATATATTTTGTTGACTTGTGTACTTACATTATCCCAAGAATGTTTAAATGCAGAGAAATTAGCTATTTTAACCAGGACACGGACCGTGTCCGTGCGTCGCCTATCAATGACATCATACCCACGTTACCCTCAGTTTTATTTTGTAGAAACCATTGAAAAACCAAATACGCTTTAATACATTATGTGTTTTATTAGACAGGTGAGCAACTGTTTAGATACATTAATGGACAGAAAACTAATCGTTGTTAAACAGCTCAACACAGTTAGTCTTACAGTTTAAATCTGGTTCTTGATTTACCGCGAGTACCATGTTTTACCGTGTCTAATATCGATCTAGCTCACTGCAGTGTGAACAAGTGTCTCATAGTAGCTGCCGAGCGAACGAGTAGCATTATAACAACTTTCAACACACTCAAATGTGTCTAAGTTAAAAACAGCGCTGCGTTTCCCCACATGCACATGAGTGGAAGAAGCGGAAGCGCTCGTCTGTGGCATAATAAAAGCTCTTCGAAATCAAAGCGTCATCAAGATATGCCTTTGTTTTGAATAAACATAGGTGTAAATCGCGGGGTTTGGGATTCAGGATCACCCCATCTAAGGGTTGTCCCCCATTATAAATATCATTAAAAACCACATTGTATATTATAAATAATATGATATATACTTAAAATAATTATGTAAGTAGAAAACAATAAAAATGCAAACGGGGCAGAAAATGCGTTTTAAGTTCAGAAATATTTTGAGTCCTCCCTCTCTGGCCTCACAGTGGTTTGGACTCCAGTAAGGGCTATTAAGGCTATTTTATTTACTTTAAACATCAAATAATGTGGTTTTATTTATCTTTAATTAGAGTTGTCCCGATTCCAATACTAGTATCGGAAATATCACCGAAACCACAACAAATTCTGGCATCGGTATCGGCGAGTACTTGAACCCATGTACCGATCCGATACCATTTTCTTAAAGGTCCCGTTCTTCGTGATCCCATTGTTCAAACTTTAGTTAGTGTGTAATGTTGCTGTTAGAGCATAAATAATACCTGTAAAATTATAAAGCTCAAAGTTCAATGCCAAGCGAGATATTTTATTTAACAGAAGTTCCCTTTCAAAGCCTACAGCGAACGGTCGGCTTGGACTACATCCTGGTACTTCCTGCTTTAATTACGTCAGTAGAACAGTAGAACAGACTAACCTCCGCCCACAAGAATACGCGAAAAAGGGGGCGTGGTCTTGTTGCTGTCCCACGTGGAGAAGAGGAAGTGTTGCGTGGAGAAGAGCGTTTGAGTGTGTTTGTCGCCATGTCGTCGAGACGCTGTTATTTTCATCCCGGAGTCAAATCACCTTTGTTTGGCTTTCACAGGGACGCTGTAGAGATCATTGAGCGCATATATCTCCCGTTAAGAGGCGTGACCTTTCCACGTGCGCTAAGCTGCTGTCGAATCACAACACAGGAACCGGGAAATGTGCGCTAAGCTGCGGTCGAATCACAACACGGGAACCCCTGGCACAATCAGAACTCGGCCCGTTTTTAGGAGAGTGAAAACAGCCGTACACAGATAAGTAAATTGTGTTAAAAATACTGTGTTTTTTTTACACGCGAAACATGAACACGTTATATTGCACACTGTAAACACAATCAAAGCTTCAAAAAAAACACGAAGAACGGGACCTTTAAACAAGACCTAGTTTTTATGACCGCTAGCTTTGCCTAACCACTGCGCGGTTCTTCTTCGCTGCTCAGAATGCACTGCAAACACAGGAAGTTGTGAAGAAGAAATGAATACGCGTTAGCAGCTTACTGTCTATGGTTAGCAGTGGTTAGCAGTATGTCCGCTGTTTAGCAGTATTTTGTCTCTGTGTGGATTGCGGGCGCCCGCGCGCACACACGCGCAACGCTCGCTATCTTTGTAATCTCTGCCGTGTGTCACTATCAAGCGGCAACCTCCCCCAGTTTCTCTTTGCCCATATTCAGTCTATGGTCACTATATGAGGACACGAACGCATAAACTGTCACTTCATAAGAAATTACCGTTTCATTTGAGAAAACTGTCATATAATGAACACAAACACTGAAATATCTTTACGGCAACCCGTCAAAATAAAAGTTTGGTTTAATTTTTTTTTTTATTGACAATATATCAGGCTACTGTTGTACAGTAGATTTAGCTACATCTCTAAGTAATAATAATACGTCTCTACTACTAATAATAATGCCTAGATTGGTGCTTATTTTTCACTTGTTTTGTTGTAAAGAGATTATTTTAATATTACTGTCAAATGCATGTCAGATAATAAAAATACTGTAATAAATATAGTAGTTTACTGTATGTATTTGTTAATGTTTTATATACAGGTACACACCCAGGTATCGGATCAGTACTCGTTATTGGCCGATTCCCTGAGCCCAGGTATCATAATCGGGAAGGGAAAAAGGGTATCGGAACATCTCTATCTTTAATACAGACGATGTAGCCTAGAAATCTAGACGCACCCTAGCGGCAGAAAATGTATTTTGCCGCGAGTGTAGTCTAGCAACACTCGGTAGACCTGAGAGCTGGAAAAACCAAACTCTGGACAGGCCAATCACACCGTGTGTATAGTCGGTGGGCGGGCATAACATAATGACGGCACGTCACGGCAGAGTTGCGGAGGTTCTGCGTGCTACTCGTAAACACAGAAGCTGGCAAACAGCGGTCTTTTGAATCGGCTTTGGCCGCGACTCTGGAAGACTTGGAGTTAAGCTTTTGTTTGAGAAAAGAACAGCACTGAAGTCTTAAGAAAGGAAGATGTGTTCGAAGTTTTGCCGACCGGATACGGCGAAAGTCTATCAACTAACGTTAGCTCGGCTTCACCTTCTTCTTTGCTCTGGTTGGTTGTGGCGGTCATGGCGCTATCCAATTGCATGCAGAGGGAATTTGAAAGACAACTGTTTACAACTCCAAGTCTTCCAGCCGACTCCAGAACAGCTTCTTCCCACAAGCAATTAGACTACTTAACTCCTGATCCATCAGGATCATAACACACACTGGACAGAATATCACTCAGCACAACCCACTGTAGATACACACACATTATATACACATTTATTTATCATACAGCATCTATTGCACTTTGGATTTCAATTTTTCAATCTGTGAATAATATTTTATACTATACATTGTATATTATTATTACTATTATAGCGTAATGTATATTGTTTAGTGTATATTGTTTAAAGTATATGTATATTGTAAGTATGTGTATATTGTTTAGAGCTGTGAGAACTACACTCACATTGTGTAAATTATTTATTGTTCATTGTAGTGTATACTGTGCTGTGAGTAATTGTGTGCGCATCAGATGTGTAATCTGATGCTGCTTTAAATGTTATACATGTCATGTCGTGACTACTATGTTGCTCGGAACTGCACCTAAGAATTTCACCTACTGTTGCACTTGTGCATATATAGAGTGACAAATAAAGTGATTTGATTTGATTTGATTTTATCTCACCCCTCGGATTGAGCCCTGTCAATGGTGAGTTTCCAGACCCAACATCGTGGGTCTGGCTTGTCAGGCTACAGACGATGCTGAGTTATTAATAAATCCGCAATGACAAAAAATGATGATACCGATACATTTTTCCATAAGTCTAATATTTTAGTGATTATTGTTTGGTAGATTGTTGTAAGTCACCCACTACAACTAACACAGCGATAAGCCTATGTGTGAACTGATATTAGGCTAATATTGTAGATTTACTGCTGTGTTGGGTTTTGCTCAGTACTATGTGGAAGAAGCAAGATCATTTAATAATTATATTACCGCATGGTGAACTTATGATGACTCATATTTAAACAACTATTCCTTTGTGTTGTTGTGTCCTTAAAAGTACAATTTTGGCTGTATTATTTGTGTCCCCTTCAAAAATTGCTCTGGAGATAATTGTTTGTTTACTGTCGGTTGGGAAAATTAACCGAAATGAGCATCACTATGTTAAAACCACCAATAGCATGCCAGGTGGATAAGCCGGTTTGTGATTGGTCCCCACAAATTTGTAACAGAAGCAGTAGAAATTAATGTACAGGTTTCCAGCCTGAGCTGCAGGGTGAAATCAAATCACCGGCAGATCGGGCTGGGTTGACCCAGTCTATAAGCGACCTCTAGTGGCGGAAAATTACATATTGTGGCTTTAAAGCTGCACTATGTAACCTTTCCGTCCGCTAGAGGTCGCCTATTCAAAACAAAGGTGTAGCTTGATGACGCCAAGTTTGAGCACAGAATCTTGGGACATGTGGTCTTCGCCTCACAGCTGGTGGAAAAGAATCAGGATAGGACTCATGTTTATGGATGCGATTAATAACATTATTGTAGTATGAAGCAGAGCAGGACCGAGTGTCGTGGGAGCTGGAGCGATTGATAATAAGATGAACGCAACACACGCCTCACGAGCAGCGGGACTTTTATTATGCCACAGTCGCCGGCACAATTTCCACTTTTCCGGTCATGAGTATGAGGTAACGCAGCTCTGTTTATCATATTAGATACATCTGAGTGTGTTGAAAATTGTTATGACGTTACTCTGTGCAATCGCTTGGCAGCTGTTATGACACTTGTTGGCACATTGCAGTGAGAATAAAGCATTTCTTCAAAATAAAACCAGAAAACGAGGCTAATGCAGATATGACACCATTGACAAGTGGCTCCCTCACATGTCCCGGTTCTTTGGTAAAAATAGCAATTTTTCTCACGATTTACAAATAGTTGGAAACATTTGGGATATTGTAAGTACTCAACTGAACAAAATACATAACACTGGCCTAGTGGTTTTTGGATATTTTACTGAAATTGTTTTACATAGGACACCTTTAATGTTTCTCAGCAGTCAATAATGAAGAATCAAGAAAGAACACCAACCGCTTTGCTCCTCAGTATCTTCATGTGTCTTGCTGCATGGTTTTGGAGAATTCATGTGCTCACTCTCCTCTTCAATTCTTCAGTCAGTTGTCACAAATTTATTCCCAACATTCACAGGTGAAATGTTGTTGTTGGAGTCTGTGGCTTCACTGCAAGTGTGAAATAATGTGTGGCAAAGAGGCTGAAAGCACCAGATCTGGCAAAATCTAAATATGTAGGAACAAAGCAAACAAAAATATTATTGTTGTATGATCCACCATCTAAGTGTAAACAGGTGTGACAGAATAATATTCAGCAGGAACCGAAAACACAGAGCCACAATACTACGATTTTGGAGGCTTTGTACAGAGTCAGTGTCATGTGATACTGCGACGTTCATCAGCAGAAAAGAAAATATACCTGCATTTGGCGTTTCGGTTCTCTGCAAGTCGAACATCTCCCACACCATGTGTCTGAATTCCTCATTTTCGACAAACATTTTCAGCGGCGGTCAAAAGCTCAGCACGTCACGTGCACGCGCCTCCCGTTCTGTGTTTGAGGCGCGGCCACATGCATCGCCCAGCCCACAACTACTCTCATTGGCTCGGTCATTTTTAATAGCCTTATTCAGTACAAGCGTTCGTATCCTGTGTACGTTAGTTCAGAAACATGGGCTCATGAGCAAATGTTTTTGTCGTTCAAAAAAAATTTTTAACACATAAACATATAATTAATTCACAAATATGGTCTTGATTTCCTTTATTAAAATAATGAGATATTTTTTTCTGAAATGTGTCATTTTGAATGTAATGAAGAAAAATGAAAATAACATGACAATATGAAAATAACACGGCAAAATAAAAAATAACACTGCAGTGTAATTTAACTGCACGAGAAGAAGTGCAACATAAATACCACTTATACCAGACTGTAGTTCATAAAAATGACCACCAGGCGGAGCCAAACGTCGACTTTTCAAGATCAGCTATCCCAGCGTAAAAGTAAAATCACTATTTTCAGAATTGTTGTGGACTGAATTAATTTTATATATATATTTAACACACATATTGGGTGCCAGCAATGCCAGTCTTTTAGTTTAAAGAATGCCATTTGATAGACATCAATTGCAAGCGGTGGTCAAGTAGGCTAGTTGTTGAGGACCTCTCTCTCTCTCTCTCTCCTCACAGTCTCGAGCTCTTTCACGCGACAGAGCATCAAATTAATTCACCTGAAATCTTTCGGCGACTCTTGTTGGCTCTGCTATTCAATTTAGCCACACATTACTCACTGAGTGTTCTCACTGTATTAGTGAGATAGAGAGAGATCAAGAAGAGAAGAAAGACCGGAGGAGTTTTACTACAATGAAACGAATATTGATCCAGATGCTGATCGCGCTCGGGCTGTCCTGCGTGCGCGCGCACAGAGGTAAGACAACATCCTACATCCACACATTTTCAAATAAAAAAACAAAACA
Organism: Romanogobio albipinnatus; assembly: GCA_023566225.1. Lineage (NCBI taxonomy): Eukaryota > Metazoa > Chordata > Actinopteri > Cypriniformes > Gobionidae > Romanogobio > Romanogobio albipinnatus. The sequence continues at coordinate 15,279,661 of CM042247.1, read as the reverse complement.
AGATACGATGTATTTATGAGACAAAACACTTGAGGGTTTCTTCTGAATGACCCGTGAATTCATATCGATATTGAAAATATCACGGTTTCTGTTTACAGATCATGTTAAACTCTAGAACTTTGGGTTTGACTGTTGACGAGGTTGAATGTCAGATTTGTAGGTGGTCTTTGTATAAACTGATGCTGGTACAACATGTATCACTGTATGTGAGTTTTTGGGATGTAATAGCTCATTTCTGTCTTCATCTGTGTCATATGAGAAAGTTTGAGAGAGGAAGTGGTCCAGTTTGTAAGTGTAAAAATAGGCCTATATCAGCAATATATAAAAATGTTTTAATATGCAAAATAATGATGATAAACTATTGGTTTGTTAATTCAATACTCTCCAGTAATTCTGCTGTAATGCAACAATATATATATATATATATATATATATATATATATATATATATATATATATACAGTAAATGAGATTTGTAAAGAGTTTAATTTGAGACAACTTGATTGCCTTTGTGTATGTCTTTACTTTAATAAGCCTTCTCATAAAATCAATGGGTTTAGTAGTGTGTCGGCACACCAAACTGTCTGATAATAATTTATCAATGCTCAGCTACACTCTAAAAAAAAAGGTTCTATTTGGCACCAAAAATGGTTCTTGGCTCGTAATCATAGGGGAATCTTTTTAAGCGCTATATAGCACCAATTTTGGTGCTTCAGTGGTTCTTCAGAGGTTCTTCCCCGGTTCTTTGATTAAGGTGCTATATAGCACCTCTGAAGAACCGCTGAAGAACCACTGAAGCACCAAAATTGGTGCTATATAGCGCTTAAAAAGGTTCCCCTATGATTACGAGCCAAGAACCATTTTTGGTGCCATATAGAACCTCTCTCTCTCTCTCTCTCTCTCTCTCTCTCTCTCTCTCTCTCTCTCTCTCTCTCTCTCTCTCTCTCTCTCTCTCTCTCTCTCTCTCTCTCTCTCTCTCTCTCTCTCTCTCTCTCTCTCTCTCTCTCTCTCTCTCTCTCTCTCTCTCTCTCTCTCATCCCAGTCTTATATTGTTGTCCTGCCCTGTCCTGTGATCCACGTTCATGTCTTTCTCTTTCCATTTTCAGTGTTTATCCATCCTGTGTTTTAACTTTGCTTGTGTTTGTGTATTTCACGATTCAGTTGACTAGCTACAGATTCCTCAGGCTGTTTGTCCCTGTCACTGGAATAAACACATCTCCCTTTCTCTATTATACAGACACAGACAAACAAAAGTACTGTATATCTAAATGTATACAGTGGTGAATTTGGCCTGGAATAATCTGAAACATCTGGAAATCACAAAATAAAACTGTTACCCCAGTATATCGGATCAGTGTCAGCAAATGTAATATAGATTGGAATCAGTAGTTCGACACTTTTGCCTTGTGTTTGCTGTTACTGTGACACACACACACACACACACACACACACACACACACACACACACACACACACACACACACACACACACACACACACACACACACACACACACACACACACACACACACACACACACACACACACACACACACACACACACACGATGGGCAGCTGCTGAATTCTCAGGTCAGTCTATTGCGTTACGTTTCCAAGCAACAAAGAGCAATGCATTATTAAGAAGAGAAAGGAACCTACACAGACCCTGGGTTTTCAAATCAATGATATTATGGACTTCTCTCACTTCATTTTAAAGCTCAAACTCAAGGGTTCAGGTCCGGTGCGCTATACATAAAGTATATGCTGGAAATATATGTCTTCTTTGTTTTTATATGATTCTTTACTTGAGAAAACTATTGATTTTAAAGGTGCACTGTGTAAATTTCAGCGCCCTCTAGCGGTGAGGTTAGAATTGCAACCACACACCGGTCACTCCTCCCTTTCGAAGCACATAGAGAAGCTACGGTGGCCAACACAGGACAAAGATGTCATCGGAAACAGCAAAGAGTAGCTAGCGCTCTGTAGAGCAGTTTGTCCATTTAGGGCTACCGTGGAAACATTGCGGCGCAAAATGGCGACTTCACTGTAAGGGGACCCGCGGTGTATGGAGATAGAAATGGCAAACATAACAGTTCATCATGTAAAGTCTTTATACACCATTCAAAACATAGTTATGTATATTATATTGCATTTCTGTCAATAGATCCTCATAAATACTACACACTGCACCTTTAAATTGGGTTGCACAGTGATCTTAGTGATTTTCTTTATTTATCGGTAACGGCTTCCACCTTTGTTTTTTTTTGTTTTTTACTAATTGTCTTTAAATTGTCTTTACCATCATCTAGTGCTCACTTAAAAGGTTAGTTCACCCAAAAATGAAAATTCTGTCATTATTTACTCACCCTCATGTCATTCCAAACCCATAAGACCTTCATTCATCTTTGGAACACAAACGAAGATATTTTTGAAGTCCGAAAGCACAAAAAGTATTGTCGTCGCTTCATAAAAGTAAGGTTCAACCACTGTAGTCACGTGGACTATTTTGACGACGTCTTTGCGGCTTTTCTGGGCCTTGAAAGCTACGGGGTGGCCATGGGTGTCTCACCCCTGTTGCGCAAGCTTTTTTTCGGCTTTAACAGCTGATGTTTCTCAGTTAAAAAGAACTGACACTGACACAAAGGCCATGTACATACTCCAGCTGAACTAAGTTGTCATTTTACCACTTTACCTATTAATATGGGAAAAAGGGTAGTCTAGCAACTCTCCGTTGGCTTGCGAGCTGGAAAAACCAAACTCTAGTCAGGCCAATCACATCGTGTATAGAGTCGGTGGGAGGGCTTAACATAATGACGGCAGAGTTGCAACGGTTCCGCGTGAATTCCCTGCTACTTCTCTATTTACAAAGAAGTCAATGAAGTTATTCTTTAAAAAGGAAGATGTTTCCAGAGTTTATCAGACCGTATATGGCAAAAGTTTAATCTATCAACTAGCTCCGCTGGTGGGAAGACGCATGAGACTCAGCCACAACCTGCTTGTGATTGTTGTCTCACCACTGATAACGCTCTGGTTGATTGTAGCGCTATCCTATTGCGTGCAGAGGGAATTTGAAAGACAACCGTTTATCCCGCCCCTCGGATTGAGCCCTGCCAATGGTGTGTTCCCAGACCCAACATCTTGATGTGGGTCTGGCTTGTCAGGCTAGCCTATAAGCGGACATGGCAATGCTGCAAATGCGTGCTTGGTGAAGCAGCTTTACAGGCATAAATAAAAACACAGCAGAGTGAGATGCAAACACAACGGTCAAAATTGTTCTTCACGCACATGTTTACTTAGAAAAAGAATGGAAAATTAGCACAGTGGAATGGGGGGAAAAAAACTTAATGTTTAGCCAACAAAATGAACAAATATTATACATGCTCACTCACGACCGCCTACATTACTCACATATCCTGCACAAAAAAAGCACAGCCATTTGCATTTTGCAATGAGAGTATAAATGAGCACGCCCTTGCATTTTTTATAACTTTTTAAAACTTTTTTTCTTACTGATGTTTACTGACAACAATAAGCCGTTTGATCGGTTATAGGCTACTCAAAGAGCTCTACTGGTTACTGTATAGGGAGACTCATTTGGAAGAGAATATACCAGGAAAAACTGCAATCAAGGAATGATTGTACAGTTTAACCAGTTTGTTGAGATGCAGTTACATGAAATCTGTTTTATGTGTGTTCCATTCCACATCCATTTTAATGTATTCCACACAGGATATACAGTAAATTTCTCTAGATGTGTTTTGGACAGCCCAATAAAATCACTGGGTTTTACCTGGCCACCCCTGAAAAAAGGTTATGGCTACACCCCTGCTTGAATGTGTTAATTAAATAGCTGTCTATAGAGGTGTCAAAGAGCTCTCGGATTTCATCAATAATATCTTCATTTGTGTTCCGAAGATGAACAAAGGTCTTACGGGTTTGGAGCGACATGAGGGTGAGTAATTAATGACAGAATTTTCATTTTTGGGTGAACTAACCTTTTCAAAGTCCTCATTTATAATCCTCCTAATTTAGTCAAGTCAAGTCTAGTTTATTTATATAGCGCTTTTAATAATGTAGATTGTTTCAAAGCAGCTTTACAGTGTTAAACAGGAAAATAAAGCAGCATAATTTTATTAAGCTGTATAGCCATTTGATGTCATCAGTTTATTTCAATTTCCATACGGTGACAGTGTGGGCTTTAGATCAATAATTAGATCAGTAATGTAGTTTATATGGTTAATTTAGATTATTAATTAGATTTATTTCGATGTTTAGTTGAAAAATATAGTGTCCCCAACTGAGCACGCCAAGCCAGAGGCAACAGTGGCAAGGAAACCAAAACCCCATTAGGTGACCTAATGGAGAAAAATAAAGATAAATTAGTAACACTGGACAATGTAATCTTTCAAATCTCAAAATTAATATCAATCTTTCATATGCTTATAATATTGTGAATTTACTTATAGACTAGTCTTTAAAACTACCAGTGAATCCCTAATTTTTAACAATTATGTTAGATATTGTTTCAATCAAAAATGTGCTACTATTTGTTATTAGTTATATTATTCTACAATTTGTTATTGTATTTTCAAATAATGATCAATGTTAATATGTAGCATTCGCTTTTAAAAACATTTACAAGGATATTTAAAGGTGGAATGTGTCATTTCTGTGCCTCTAATGTCACAAAAAGTTGTGAGTCTAGTTGCAAAAAGTAGGCCTATCTTAAAAGTATTTTAAAATGTCTTTTCATTGGAACTGGTTCTTTGAAAGATAGCAGTGCTGAAGAGTCTTGAACTAGAACCAGGACGGTTGAACAGACCTTGTTAGGCTCTTGGGTGTTGATTTGCTGAAGCAGCGTTCTACATGCATTTGATTAATGTGCCGGGGGTCTAAACCTGTGTGGGTTCTGACAGCACTATGATTGATCGTTACCCGTGTATCATATATAATCATTAGTGGAGTGAATGTGCCATTATCATCATCATCAGACAAGAGAGGCTACATGTTCCTCCTCCCTTAAATTTGTGTGTGTGTTTGGCCACTCATGGGAGGCTCACACCATTTGTTCTTCACTCATTTCTCCTTTAACTCTGCGTTGATGAATGCACAGCTCTCTACACACCCCTCGCGCAGGAGGTGCAGTGTGTGTTTTCGAGTTTAGGAGCTCTTACATCAGGTCTATGTAAGTCTTACTGCAGTATTGCAGAGGGTTCATCGTGTTCCTCTATCCAGGGGCTGCTGGGATTCTAATTGTGGATAGGATGGAGAAAAAGAAGAGAGAAATTATTAAGTAAAGATATTTATTTCAAATATTATTATGAAAACAGTAATCTATTATATTACATTATACTGAACTCCCAAAATAAAGTCGAAACAAAAGGTTGATGCTTAAAAGTAAGTCTACATATAGTTCAACAGGTTTTCAGAATGTAAAATTCAGCAAAATACAGTTTTAAGTAAGTGTGATCAACAAAAAGGATATTGTATGCGCTCAAAAAAGGAGGAATATCCAGTTTGTTCTGCTAAAAAAGTTATCAGCTAAATACCAATTGTCCTGACACTGAGAAACATTCAATTAGACCAAAGCAAAGGTCTATCAAAATATGTCGTTAATTTAACATTTGCCAAGTGAAAAGTGTCTAAAAACAGACCCAAGAGCAAACGTTCTTCAATAAGTGTGATCACAAATGTAAAGGTATTTTTATTTAATTAAGTATTAATAAAAAAATTAAAGCGCTTTTAGTGAAAAAAGCAAGCAAAACAGTATATTTTCAAAGTAGTATTTTAACAATATTTTAGAAAATATGCTCACATTCACTCTTACTCATATGCCTAATATGCAGAAAATGTCCCGGTTTATGTTTCTTGTCTCGTCACACTAGGTTACGATTTACATGAATCCTGTAAATGACATAATTTAATTTCAAAACAGCAAAACTTGACAAAAAAAGGCATTTCTGTCATAAAACTGTTGTGAAATATGAAATGTTCGGCTTCTTACATCGCACTTTTTCACCATTAAAATGGACGTTTAATATTCCACCGAAATGTAATTCAGGCTCGGCTTCTGTGAACACTCAAAGCCCCGATACAGATGTTTGATAACAGTATATCACTGCTCAATACATTTAGCTCATGACGATACACAATTCACAAGATTATTTTAACACTATTTTGAAGAAATCTTCAATGACAAAATATATGACTGGAAAAATAGTACTTTAGTAATACACACTTTAATAGTACTTTATTGAACTTAAAGGAACACGCCGACTTTTTGGGACTTTAGCTTATTCCCCGTATCCCTCAGAGTTAGTTAAGTCCATACATACCATTCTCATCTCCGTGCGTGCCATTACTCTGTCTGACGCACCCACCGCTAGCCTAGCTTAGCACAAAGACTGGAGGTAAACGGCTCCAGCTAGCCTACTGCTCGATAAATGACAAAATAACATCAACATTTTCCTATTTACATGTTGTGATGGGTATAGTTACAGTGTGTACTATGACCGACGAAAAATGAAAAGTTGTGATTTTCTCGACCGATATGGCTAGGAACTATACTCTCATTCCTGCGTAATAATCAAAGAAAATATTACACAGCGCCTGAAAATAGGCTAACTTCCGTCAACAAACGTGACACAAGTAAATAGGCAACTTGAGGGTGAGTAAATGATGACAGAATTTTCATTTTTGGGTGAACTATCCCTTTAATTCTACGTGGCATTGATTCAACAAGGTGCTGAAAGCATTCTTTAGAAATGTTGGCCCATATTGATAGGATAGCATCTTGCAGTTGATGGAGATTTGTGGGATGCACATCCAGGGCACGAAGCTCCCGTTCCACCACATCCCAAAGATGCTCTATTGGGTTGAGATCTGGTGACTGTGGGGGCCATTTTAGTACAGTGAACTCATTGTCATGTTCAAGAAACCAGTTTGAAATGATTCGAGCTTTGTGACATGGTGCATTATCCTGCTGGAAGTAGCCATCAGAGGATGGGTACATGGTGGTCATAAAGGGATGGACATGGTCAGAAACAATGCTCAGGTAGGCCGTGGCATTTAAACGATGCCCAATTGGCACAAAGGGTCCTAAAGTGTGCCAAGAAAACATCCCCAACACCATTACACCACCACCACCAGCCTGCACAGTGGTGACAAGGCATGATGGATCCATGTTCTCATTCTGTTTACGCCAAATTCTGACTCTACCATCTGAATGTCTCAACAGAAATCGGGACTCATCAGACCAGGCAACATTTTTCCAGTCTTCAACTGTCCAATTTTGGTGAGCTCGTGCAAATTGTAGCCTCTTTTTCCTATTTGTAGTGGAGATGATTGGTACCTGGTGGGGTCTTCTGCTGTTGTAGCCCATCCGCCTCAAGGTTGTGCGTGTTGTGGCTTCACAAATGCTTTGCTGCATACCTCGGTTGTAACGAGTGGTTATTTCAGTCAAAGTTGCTCTTCTATCAGCTTGAATCAGTCGGCCCATTCTCCTCTGACCTCTAGCATCAACAAGGCACACAGGACTGCCGCATACTGGATATTTTTCCCTTTTCACAGCATTCTTTGTAAACCCTAGAAATGGTTGTGCGTGAAAATCCCAGTAACTGAGCAGATTGTGAAATACTCAGACCAGCCCGTCTGGCACCAACAACCATGCCACGCTCAAAATTGCTTAAATCACCTTTCTTTCCCATTCTGACATTCAGTTTGGAGTTCAGGAGATTGTCTTGACCAGGACCACACCCCTAAATGCATTGAAGCAACTGCCATGTGATTGGTTTATTAGATAATTGCATTAATGAGAAATTGAACAGGTGTTCCTAATAATCCTTTAGGTGGGTGTATATTGAAAACTTTTTTCCATTGTAGAGTCTCCATGAGACTAACAAAGTCACTCAATCCCACTGTTGTCAGCATGGCGTGTGTGTAGTCCGCTAAACTCTATCATGTCTCATCTCCGATCCTCTCAACCCCTGTAATCTTTGAAGCATTAAGTTCAGCTTAGTCCATTAGTGCAGCCTAATGGAAACATCTGAGAGTTTAGAGTCACTTAATCAGACGCCTTCACATTATGTGATCAGAGCTTTTGGGTGCCGCTGGCCCTGCAATCCAATGGAAGATGGCATGATCCTGAATAAGAATGGCTTTGGAAAACCTCAGGATGTCATATTGCATCTTTTCTAATCATCCTCTGACTTATTGCTGCTAGTATCTAGCAAGCAAGTAGGCTACATACTACTTCCTTATTTCTTGTACATACAATATAGATAGAACAAGACAACATTCAAATTCACTAAACATTATTTATATTTTTTTATTTCTATATTTCCTGTAACCTAGTTCTGCATTCCTTCCATGATCTGTACTCATTTTCCTCCAAGAGCGATGAGATGAAAGGAGCCATGTTGGCTCTAAGTGCAGAAGACATTCTGGCTCTGCGCTGCCACAGCACCTCTGTATTACAGGCACAAGCTGCAGGGAACCAGTCGCACTCCTTCAATGCCAACTGCACTGCTGCTCAGGAAAATGGCTATATTTTCTACACATGGGTCCACCATCCCCATATTATTGCTTTTTAGGGCTTGGTGTTGATACAGATTTCCTTGTTTATTTATATTCCTTTTCTGTATAATTTGGACAATTTTTTAATTATTTTAATTTCAAATTTATATTATTTTGCTGCATTTTGAAATTGTATTTCTTGTGTAAAACTATGATATATTACAACTATATATTAAATACATGACATATAACTACAGTCTTGCTCAAAAGTTTACACACCCTTGATTCTTAATACTGTGTTGTTACCTGGATGATACACGGCTGGTTTTTTTTGGGATGGTTGTTCATGAGTTCCTTGTTTGTCTTGAGCAGTTAAACTGGCCAATGTTCATAAAAATCCTTTAGGTCCTGCAAATCCTTCAGTTTTCCAGCATATTTTGCATATTTGAACCCTTTCCAGCAGTGACTGTATGAATCTGAGATCCATCTTTTCACCCTGAGGACGATCGAGGGACTCAAACACAACTATTAAAAAAAAGTTCAAACATTCACTGATGCTCCAGAAGGAAACACGACGCATTAAGAGCCTGGGGTGAAAACTTATTGAGTTTGAAGATCAAGAAGAATTTGACTTAATTTGTATTCTGGGAAACATGTAACTATCTTCTGAAGGGCAGTATTAAATGAAACAAATTGCTATTTAAACAAAAGAAGACTAATTTGGACATCTTCATCCTGTTCAAAAGTTTTCACCCCCCAAATCTTAATGCGTCATGTTTCCTTCTGGAGCATCAGTGAATGTTTGAAGTTGTGTATGAGTCCCTCAATTGTCCTCAGTGTGAAAAGATGGATCTCAGAATCATACAGTCACTGCTGGAGAGGGTTCAAATATGCAAAAGATATTGGAAAACTGAAGAATGTGCAGGACCTGGAGGATTTTTCTGAAGAACATTGGGCAGTTTAACTGCTCAGGACAAATAAGGGACTCAAGAACAACCATCACAAAACAAAAAAAAACAGCCGAGGATCATCCAGGGAATGACACACAGTATGAATGATCAAGTTGTTGAATCAAATAGACTCAAAAAGATAGTTTTTTGCTCGTGAATTGGACGGCACTGGTTGCGCTGTATGTTTTTGATTCACAAAAAGAATCGGTTCATAAGAGTCATTTTGTTTAGTGAATTGAAATATTGAGGTCGCACAGTAGGCTACTGTTTGTAATGGTGTGCAGCCCGAAAACAACTCAACAGAACTGTGTTTTCTTTTATTTTGTGGCACACAGATATTTTTATATATTACATTCAATTAGGGCTGCGCAATATATCGAAATATCGCAAATGTACATATCGCAATATGCATATCGCAAGGGTACGCAATATCTGAATGATTTTAATTTGCTACTTCAACATTGTGAAAAGTGTACGTTTTAGGTTGACGCATATAGCAGAGAATAGACTGGGCACACGACTGTTACTTATGTGACTTGCTTGACGTTAAAAAGAGTTATTAAACGCAATAACTTGCAAAAAACCACTCCTTGCAGTCTCGCGCTGCCTGCTGTCTGACACACAGACCGAAACGTGCGCACAAGCCGTTCTTTTTTCGCGTCTTGTTTCACACTCGAACTGTCAAATACACACACAGTTATGTCAAAATGGCTGACTTGATGAGTATTCATGTAAACACAGTCGGTTATGCTTTAAGTGAAAGATATCAGTTGGGGAAAGAAATAGATTTTACACACTTAAAGCAATATTGTATCGCAAATCGAATATCGTATAATTTAACAAGGATATCGCATTTTTCTTCAATATCGCTCAGCCCTACATTCAATCCAGACAACAGACATTGTAAAATTGGACTTTTGCTGTAGGGCTGTAGATTCAGCTACGGCGGCGTAGATTTATTAGTGTGGGTGGGCCGCAGCAAAAACAAGAAACACTGGCATAGAAGAAGATATTGTGATTTTATGAATCGATATCAAGATAATTGTAATAAACATTGCAATTAATTAAATTAATTAACTTAAAAAAAGAATACATTTTACCTTGTCTTGTTGCTTTTATTATACATTAAAGCTAGAAATACCCATTTTATAAAATACAACTGTAAGAAGAGATGAAAAATGAGAGAAAGTGAGGGCATGGGAGATTGGATACTCGAGTCGGGATGTAGGAAACCCATAACAGCTGCCAGCAGATTAAAACAGCTTTAAAACAGATTAACACTTTATTTCCTCTGCTGTGTTTGTGTGTGTGAGAGAGAAAAGCAGACTTTTTGGTTGGTCCTGCAAGCTCTTTGATTGACCCAGAATGAGAACCTATTACTGTGTTGATTTAGTGCATTTATAGTGGCAAAGTTATTAGTCTTGCAATATATATATAGAAGGTGAAATGGTGTGTATACATCAGTCAATGAAAGTCCTACTTGTGTTCCATGTCTTTCAAAAAGAAGTCGATTTTTAGTGATTTGGCCTCCATTCAATCTCACACTGTCCATTTCCCTCATCTTTCTGTCCTCCATTCTTTACCACTCTCTCATGCGTTTCCCTCAGCTTTAGTTGGTCTCTCTGGGACATAAAACAAGTAAATGATATGGCCATGAACTTTAGAGGGCATGCTTTATACCTTAAGAAGAAAAATTGTGAATGGAGAAGAAGGTGAGAGAATATCAGGTGCACATGTAGGTTGACCTTTTCAAAGTGTAATTCACAAGAGACCGTAAATTAACTACATATTATTGTATACTTTAATTTGCCCTGTTTCTGTCACTATTGTGCCTGATTAGAAATCAAACAGCTTGTATACGTCTTAAAGATCAAAATATGCCAATTCATGTCTTTTTTATATCTCATATTGCATTATATATATTTTTAATTAACCCACATAATTCATTGTAGAACATAAAAAATTAATGGGTGCAGTTAGCCATCGGCTCATTTTTAAATGCATGGTTGTAAAATCCTCTGATTTAGTATTAAACTTCAGACTTCAATATGGGCAATATTGTTTCGCTGTGCCGTTATAGTCATAGTCGTGGTGTGGACTGCTATTCTGTTATATTTATAACGATTTTTAGAACTACCCCTCCAAATGAATGAATTCAGGTGTTCCAATTACTTCCATGACCTTGGGATGGGTTTCCATGGCTGAGCAGCTGCATCCAAGCCTTACATCACCAAGTGCACTGGAAAGCGTTGGACGCAGTGGTGTAAAGCACGCTGCCTCTGGACTCTAGAGCAGTGGAGACATGTTCTCTGGAGTGACCAATCACGCTTCTCTGTCTGGCAATCCGATGAACGAGTCTGGGTTTGGCGGTTGCCAGGAGAACGGTACTTGCCTGACTGCATTGAGCCAAGTGTGAAGTTTGGTGGAGTGCGGATTATGGTGTGGGGTTGTTTTTCAGGGGTTGGGCATGGCCCCTTAGTTCCAGTGAAAGGAACTCTTAGGGTGCGTTCACACTTGTAGTTCGGTTTGTTTGGTTCGTTTGGTCCGGACCAAAAAACAAAAGCAAAACATATAGCCCTGGTCCGCTTAGCGTTCACACTGTCATTTTTAACAGCGAACCTAAAGTTACCGAACCAAAGGCATAAGGATACGGTCACAACCTGATTGGTCGCTTTTATTGACGTATATTTCGCGACGGAGCTTGCTTACCGAACATTCAAAACAATGCTGTGTGCTGGATTAAACGTGATCATTTTATGCGTGTACATATGGTTTCATTTTTATCAGCTGAGAACTCACGAAGAGCTCATAAAATGTTCAAAACATTCAAAACAGCACCAGGATTTCCTCCGTTGTATGCAGAAACTAAGACCTGCATATATTGATGAGGCACTTTACCTCCTCGTTGCTCCACGTTTGCCCTCTACTCATTTTGGATACACCGATCTTTCCACGTCGTCAAATCAGCTGGCTTGTAGCGACATCTTGTGACAGCACGTCCTGTTTTTGGTTCGTTTACATGTCTTTGGTCCATGTTGCGTTCAGAAATCAATCGAACTGCACCAGAGTTCATTTGGAAGCGGACCGAGACCCATCTTTTTAGCGGTCTCGTTCAGCTTGTTTGGTGTGCACCAGGGTTCATATGGCAGCGTTCACATATGTTCAAATTAACCGCACTAACCGAGCAATCGCACCAGGGTTCATTTTAATCGAACCAAACATGACAAGTGTGAACGCACCCTGAATGCTTCAGCATACCAAGACATTTTGGACAATTTCATGCTCCCAACTTTGTGGGAACAGTTTGGGGATGGCCCCTTCCTGTTTTGGGAATTTGAAACAGCTTGCCAAAGCAAACTTGAAGACAAAAGTTTGCTATGTCTGGTAAACACCTTTATACTCCCATTGGTCTGTGGCGATTAGGTAATAGGTAGGTGTGTGTGGAGGCTCCGCCTTCTTTCTTTTCCGCTTAATTTCTCCTGTTCAGTGCGTGGAGGTCAGCCATCCACGAATAAAAACATGAACACACGGGAGCTGCTTTATAGTATAGAAAATGAAGTTGCACTTCTGATGAAATGAGACACTGAGTCTGACTGTTTTTCGTGTTTAATACGGTAAAGCTACTTGATTTTAATCAATGTATTGTATAAAGTGCTATATAAAACTTTTTCACATTATTTTAACTGACAGCTCTCCTGCCTCCTGCGTTGTGTGTAAACATGATGGTTATTGTAGTTCCAGACTAAATGTGAGCATTTATTTATCTCACTTGCACAATAAAGATTCAGTCCTCCTCAAAATGATTAAAATCAGTCAAATGCAAAATCAGAGTACTATGCAAACCTCCAATAATTAAATGTTAAATAAAACAACTATTTTTATGCATAATCTACCTTTATATTTAATTTGCCAATGTCTTGCTGCTGACCTTTGATGATGAAAATGACTAGATTTTTTGTTTTTATTGGTAAAACTTTTTTCTCCTGGATCCTATTCTACCATTATCCAGAATGGCAACAAAGCAGAGCTGCGCCCTCTACTGTTCATGCGTGAATTAGTATTTTTACCTCAGCCTGGGGCTTACTATTTCAATTTTGGTATAAAGAGGTCTTTACCGTCGCACAAAAATATAACTTTTTTGTTATAAACAAAAACAAAAACAAGCCCAGCCCAGGTGAGAAAAAGTAACGCAAAAGTAACGTAACGCATTACTTTTCTTAAAAAGTAACTAAGTAACTCAATTAGTTACTTTTTAAGGGAGTAACGCAATATTGTAATGCATTACTTTTCAAAGTAACTTTCCCCAACACTGGCCGTGAGTATATCAGGGACCTTAATACTTTAATTTTTGAAAAGGAAATAAAAATCCAGACAGCCTGATCAAGCATTGGTACAAAGTTTGACAGTAAATACGGGAAACCTTTCCCTCACATGAGATCAACCAATAGCAAACCACAACCATCCAATCAATTCCCCATGGACAAAATCAAGTTCCTCCCTACATTTTTTCTTGTTTGAGAAGCTGTTTCACTCGGATACACGTCACAGTAGGGAAGAAAAGACGATCCCAACTATCATTTCATGACGACTCTAAACAGATACATAAAAAAAATCCAAAGCTCTTTTGGCTTTTTGATGCATGCGTTGTATTATTTTTTTGATTATGTATTTTGAACAAAATTTCCAGATGAAGAAGATAAGTACTAAATATTCCAGAGGAATCATCACCATTTTCATCAGCCATGTTTAATTTGTGTCCATGCATAAAAAAAAACACAAAAGCATGTAAAGAAAATGGATTCATTATTAAGAATTATTAACATTTATTTCTGATTTGAAATGTTACTGAAATTTAAAAAATTGACATTGGCATTCTGGTCTTTCAGTGAACTCACGGTCTTTCAAGGGACTTGGACCTGCTGCTTGTTTCTGCATATGAGTGACATTCATGTCAATATTAATTGATTAAACAGTATTCTAAGAATGGCTATTATAAGTTTCTATTTCAAAACAGCTTCAAAAAGCTAATTTCTTTCTCGCTCTTTCTTCTCTTAGTGAACAAGCACAAGCCATGGATCGAGACATCATACCACGGCGTCATCACAGAGAACACAGATGTGGTTCTGTTGGATCCTCCTTTAGTGGCTCTAGACAAAGATGCACCAGTTCCATACGCAGGTAAGAAAGCAAGAAATAAGAGATTTATAGGCTACTGGGTTTGTAGTACAGCGCTGCACACACATCTTTCCTGAGGCCGCCTCAGTGGACGAGTGTGTGTGTGTGTGTGCTCCATCTGTTCTTTCTGATTATTAGATGCGTTATGCTTTTCCAGATCCCTGCTGGTTGCCAGATCGCACTGCCAGTCTATCACATACTCCAACCAGACTGTATTTCTCTGATACACTTAAACTGAGCCACTGCCTGAGGACACACACACACACACACACGCACGTTGGGTTTCCATGTTTTATGGGGATCTATCTATCCATCCATCCAGTAAAAAATAATACACTATATCTACTCAATAAAATTGTGGCCACAGATTACAAAAAATATTATTAATTAAATTCAACAAATAAGAATTGATTTAGAATGAATCAAATTAATTCCTTAAAAGTCAACCATTTAAAATGAGTTACTGCAAATAGCACACAAATTACTGCAGAATACACCTGGTAATAACAAGCAGAATCACTGAAGGAAAGAGAAACAACAAGAACTACAACAGACTTCATCCACAGCCTTAGATGAAATCAACTGAAGATAAAAGAAGACATTAAATCTCTCAATATCTCAGCAGAGGAGTATTAAACAACTCCACAAACAGCATTACCAGCTTCACACATTACTAACAAGACATCTACAGAAGCTCATTTTGAGAATTAACACAGTTTAGATGTTTTTATTGAAAATGTTTGGTCAGTCATCATTATGGTGATCAGTATTTCATTTAGTTGGGCAGTTTGACTCTTGGCGTTTTATCTGATTTGGTGGTTTTTGTAACAGTGTTTATCAAAACACATCATTTGTAAAAAAAAAAAAAAAAACTGTGCAAAACAAATGATGTGATACCCACTCGCTTGTTGAAGCAGACTTTTGATTGTGTATCACAAAGTTTAACGCACCTGATTAACAAAAGCTTATCGAGCGGTTTATGTCCACAAGAATTTAAATATGCTGTGGTGACACCAAGGTTGAAACTGCCAAATTTGGCATTAGATAACATGCAGAACTATAGACCATCCTAAGTGTGTTTATCCGAAAATCCTAGAAAAAGTTGTGCTACAACAATTACTGCCATTTTTAAAGGACAATAGTATAGGAGAAATGTTTCAATCAGGCTTTAAAGCAATCCACAGCACAGAGTCGGTCTTATTAAAAGTGTTAAATGATATCTTTGTTGCCTAAGACAAAGATGATGATGTGATTTTGGCGTTACTTAAGAAGTTGCTGAAAGCCCATTTAATGATGGGAGCATATATTGTCTAAACCATATGTTCTTAAATGGTGTTTTATTAAATGTGTTCTTTTGTGAATGATTATGTAAAGCACTTTGGTCAACTTCGGTTGTTGTTGTTAATAGTGCTATATAAATGAAGAAAGAAAAGAAGAAAAAAAGAAAAGTATTATTTTTGGTCAGTTAAAAGATTAATACATTTTTCTTTGAAATGTTTAAAACTTTATCATCTGATCGCCTTTATTATATGTTTATGGCTTCCTTTGCAACAAATGATGTGTTTTAGCAAAGATAGTTACACCAAAAACCACAAACTGATTTTAAAAGCCAAGAGTCAAACTGCACAACTAAATGAAACACTGATCAACATAATGGTGACCAAACATTCTCAATAAAACAACAACATCTAAACCTCTGTTAATTCTCAATAAGAGCTTCTATAGACGTCTGATAGAAATAGTAAATAGCTGGTAATGCTGTTTGTGGAGTTGTTTAATCCTCCTCTGCTGAGATCTTGAGAGATTTAATGTTCTTATTTTATCTTCAGTTGATTTAATCTAAGCCTGTGGCTAAAGTAAGTAGTCCTTGTGTTTCTGTCCTTCAGTGACTCTGCTTGTTATCATCAGGTGTCTTCAATGTTGGCAATAAAAAATTCAAAGTTCTTAATTCATCTTTGACGTCTTGTCTGTTATTCAGATATTTTTGTTTAAATTTAACCTATTTTTTTTTTGTTCAACAGTTACTCATTTGAAATGGTTGAGTTTCTATCTATCTATCTATCTATCTATCTATCTATCTATCTATCTATCTATCTATCTATCTATCTATCTATCTATCTATCTATCTATCTATCTATCTATCTATCTATCTATCTATCTATCTATCTATCTATCTATCTATCTATCTATCTATCTATCTATCTATCTATCTATCTATCTATCTATCTATCTATCTATCTATCTATCTATCTATCTATCTATCTATCTATCTCATCCATCCATCCATCCATCCATCCATCCATCCATCCATCCATCCTTACATCCATCATCTATTCATCCATCCATCCATCCGTCTATCCATCCATCATCTATTCATCCATCTGTCTATCTATCTATGCAATTCTGCATCCTGTTTTGCCACCTCAGTTCAACTGAAAAGGCATCTCATTTCGGTTCTGAATGGTGCACAACCCCGCAGTTTCAGACTGGAATCAATATAAACGAGGAATTCTAAAGCATCTCAAAGCATTTTAATAAGATTCAGGTTGAATTAATTTTAAAATAACAATTAGCACAGCTCAGGGAGTCTTTCTTTTTACTCTGCCTCCAGTTCTTATTCTGTAGTTTTTTTTCCCCCTTCTCTGATGATTTAATGCCACTGGTGCTTTTCATTTTCTCTCCATAAAATACTATCAGATTTAACAGTCTCTTCACTTTCTTATTCCTCCTAAATAAATGAGTTCTTTGGGGAGTGTTAGTGGAGGTTTTACTGACAGAATTCTAGTCAGACAGCTGCTGGTGAAAGAGACCGAACCCCCCAGAAAGACAGCGAGATCCCTGATAAATACCCCCCCCAACACACACACACACACACACACACACACACACTTGTTGGGTTTCAATATCTCCTAAACCTACCCATCATTGAAAACTTTCTGCATTTTTGTATTTTCAAAAAATAAATAAATAGAAATAATAATTTAGTATGATTTATAAGCTGTTTTCAACATGGGTGCCAATAAAGTCCCCTCAAGGTCAGAAATTACTTGTATTACTATCTTTGTGGGGATATTTGCTCCCAATAACGTAGGGTTTACCGGGACCACACACACACACACGCACTTATTGAATATCTTGCGATATACATATGAGCACTCCATCCCTTTAAATTTAATCAAAATGCAAACATGACCTTTATCTATGCACAATTAATCTATACATTAAATATCACTCTTGGTGCATTTCAATATTATAGAAAATGATGTGTGTAAAATATCACCCAACAGTGCTTTGAGCTACATTAACATGTGTGCATTCAAATTTGTAGACATACGACCTCCACAGTCTGACTGAAATGTTAAAAGATACATGTACCATTGATTTTAATGACGCAAAGATCAATTTTGTCTCTAAGAACATCCCGCCCAGACTTTGTGCTACACTGGGATTCTGTGAAAGCATCGTGATGGGTAAAAATGATCTTGCATTGGGTTTTCAGAACATTGCTACAGTCCAAAATAATAATAATAATTAAAAAAACACATGCATATTTCACCAATGAAGTGACATCTATGTATCCTCAGCATCACTGGAGGCAGAGCAGAACTGATATTGAAGCTCTGATGCTTGTTTATGTTGTCTCGTCGGCACCTGTTCCTTTCATGTGATTTACTGCCACATGTGACCTTTTCTCAAACATCACTGACTGTATTCTGACACAGAAATTAATTAACTAGTGTACACAACACTCTTGAGAAAGACGGAAATGGGAGGAAGAAAATGAGATAACAGAAAGGTTCTTGGTTATAGATTAAAAAAATAGAGAGCAAGAGTTTAATATCCCTCAGATTAAGCCGCCAACAACTACTGTTACTGGGAAAAAAATATTATATAATATGTTTATACAATATATTTTTTATAATCACAGTAAAATATTTTTTTTTATGATGGATATATTAATAGGGACCCCCAAGCTCCCAAAAAATGGGGTGAAAGATTTTTTTCCCAAAAAAATAAAAGGTCATGCCATAGAGGGTTCGGGTTCCTCAAAAAATTTATATTTGGGGTTCCTTGGCATCATAAAGTTTGAAAAACCCTGCTCCAGATAGCAATTAAACATCTAAAAGTGTTTTTATTTGTACGTTTTCTGAGAGGACTACCTTTCCTTTGTCCATGAAAACTGCTGTTTTTCTCTGCTTGCTTCTCCACAACTTCCCTCAGCACAAGTTTGGTCTCGTTTTAAAGAGCAGCATTTCAACTTTATGAATATTAATAGCAAATTCTCGATGGCATGAGTCTGAACCAAAAAAATGTGGTTTTCAAACTCATGCTGATGTAAACAAAACGATCTTGCTCACACTAACTGTCACAAAGACGCCTCAGACAGCGCACAATCCCGATATATATATATACATATACACAGAATTACAGTATTTCAACATATCTGTCCTGTTGAGTATTCACGCAAACATTATCTGTTATGTCTTAAGTGAACATTTAGTTAACTGGGGAAAAACATTTGATGTGTAACAATATATTAGATCTGTGTGTTACAGTAGGTCTTACTATATAGACTGTCTGTTGAATTAAATGTAAAATAAATAAATGTTAATCAAACAATTGTGGTATCATGGGGGAAAAAAGTTAAATATATATTTTTCCTATAGATATTTGGTTTTGACTTGGTGTGTGCTCAATTTGGTGTTATTAGCAGGCATTTTAAGGTATGGTTTCTAGTTGATTTTGTTTTGAAACCTTCCAAAAACTTTAACTCGATTGTTCTCAAAACTGAATTTGTTGACTCTATCGACTTGAAACAGGTGTAGCTCAGTCATTTCTTGTCTGATTCAAACAAACCATACATCACTTTGAAGGTGAATTCTTCTTTGAAGAATAGCAATATCTCGTTTTTGAAAATCTGCTCATTGCCACTCATTGAACTACTTGAAGTTGTAAAGTTTACAGCACTTTTAACTGAACCAAGAACATATCCATGCATGCAAAAGCACACTTGAATTGATTGAATTGTCTTAACATGTCTTCGATATGATGTTACAGGTAATGTACCTATAAAATTGCAATTGAATATAAAGTTTAATGAATGGTTCTCCAGCAACCAACAATGAAGTGTAATTAATTAAGAGGGTGTAATTTATGCCGAAACAAGAGTGAGTTTGTTAAGAGGGTAATTGCTTTCAGGTTACAAAACAGCATGCTGAATAATTGATGTGCGTAAAGCTCCAGTGATCTGAACAGAACGTCGTAATGGAGTAGCGATTTATACAGAGCTGTGTGGATGAAAATAGCCAGAGGTTCTTAAAGTCAAAGGTTGCAGTGCATGCTAGATGAAATGCAAGATTCAACATGTAGTTGCTAAGCAATTCTTTGATATGTTTAATCTTAAACACTTTGAATAACTTTACCTCAAAGCACAGAGTAAATACTAAAAGGTAATGTGATGGACAATATATAAAGCAAAGATACAGTCTGTTATGGTTATAATGGCTGACTAGATGGAAGCTATTCATTCTGAAATACCACTTTACTGCTTTAAAACACCAGGGTCTGAAATTAACATTTGTTAAGTGGCAAATGCACATTTGCCAGTGGGTGGCCACACAATAGGGTCTTTTTGTGACAGGCAATACAGACCAAAAATTATTCAGACACCAGATATAATTTTTTCACTAGTGTGTAGGACATAGTTGATTTATGTAAGTGAGGATAGAAAAATAAAGTAAACTGTGACATATTATACCCAAAACTTCTTCATACAGTGACTACCAGTAAAATTGATAAAAAATATGGGACCAAAATTAGTCAGACACTTCGACCTGGCCATGTTTAGCTGAAGTGTTTTTTCTTTAATTGCTAATGCGACCGTTCACACCACAGACTGAACAAAATGAAGCATTGCTCGGTCATTGGTTGACCTAAATTGGTATAATCTAATGCTGCCTTCATGTGCTATCGGAATTATCATAAATACGAGTTTCCTAGGTAAAAATTGCACATGAACGCCCTCTGATGTCCTGTTCACCACTGGGAAGTTCGGAAATAATTTGATACCCAAATTCCCGAGATGGGCATGCCATAAACTTTAAACATGGTGGCGGGGAGAACTACTGCTGTGACAGGTGTGAGTTTATTCGTTTTTTACCCAAAACAGCTAGGTCGTCTTGTCTTGACATTAATGTAGTGCATATTGACATGTACGAGTAATCATTTAGAGTATTGTATGTTTGATACACAGCGAAAATAGCCTGCATTTGACTGAAATTACAGAATCGGCAGAAAGCGGACTATGGGCCCTATTTTAACGATCTGAAACGCAAGTGTCAAAGCGCAAAGCGCAAGTAACTTTGTGGGCGGGTCTCGGCGCTGTTGCTATTTTCCCGGCGGGAAAAATTGGCTCTTGCGCCCGGCGCAAATCTAAAATGGGTTGGTCTGAAGTAGCTTCATTATTCATAGGTGTGGTTTGGGCGTAACGTGAATAAACCAATCAGAGCGTCATCCAACATTCCCTTTAAAAGCAGGTGTGCAAGTTCCATTATGGATTGCTATTATTATGGCGTATTTACCAGGCGCGCGCCAGGAGCGGTTCACAGCCGAGGAGACTGATGTTCTTGTAAGAGCAGTGAAAGACAGAGAAGTTGTGTTGTATGGGGATGGGAGAAACCCACCCAAAATAGCGTCGGTTAAATAAATAATTAGCCTGAATAATTTGTAAGCTAGATTTATGCCTATTTTTTCACATCTTCGTGGCACACCACAATGATTTCCGTCATCTCATGTGTTAATATTTTTTCAGTGTAACAATTTATGATTTGCAAAAATAACTGTTGCATCTGTGTAGATTACATGAGCAAAGTGTATGCGCGTTGTGCACGCTATACATTATGGTCAAGCATGCGCCCTTAAAATAGCATAATGAACAACGCGCAATGCGCCACTGACTTTAGACTAGGTTTTTTCTGGTCAGTGGCGCAATTGTTTAATGGAACAGCAAAATAGCACCAGGGATTGTTTGCGCCGGAACACGCCTCCTTTTTTGCGCTGAACCGCCCAGGGAGCGCAAGTTCATTCACTAGTTTAGCGACGTGCTTCTGTGGAGGGAAAAGCGCGCTTTGCGCGGGTGCAAAATAGGAATGACACATGCGTCGGTATACAAAGTCAATTGCGCTGGGTGCAAGATAGGGCCCTATGTGGAATCATGTTAATATTGTTGTCAGTGCATGGGACACTACAAATGATGTTGTTTTAAATTACTTGTTGAATTTACTCAAAAAAGCTGGGTCAAGTGGTTCCACACAACTATATTGAGTCATTGTTACAAATAACAATTTAATTATATGAACGAAATAAATTCAAGTAAAGCTGACAACATTTCTGTTAATGATTTTAACAGAGTAAATACAAACCATTTGAATTTGTCACTGTTACATAATATTTATATGTGCAGTTTACTTAATAATGTTATGTTAAATGTATAAAAGTTTATTATGTTAGGTGAACACATTTATCGATTTAATTGACCTTATTAAATTAACTATTTTCTCTACAAGTGTAAGTGGAAAACTATTAATTAACAAGCGTATTGTTAGAAACAAAATGCAAAAATAACTAATTGGACAAACTTTTAATAATACATTTAATTGAGGGCAGGAATTCCATCCAATAAATGTGTGTATATGAGTGGCCACAGCCTTAACACTGGCACCACTCTTCTGCATAATGGTAACCACAAAATTACAGAAACTCTAAATGTCCAACATAACTGAACATTAAACACTAACATAAACTAACAACATCTTTCCCTTTACTGAAAAACACATTAAATACTTGAATCCCTAAATTTACTCTCCTAATGCAGTCCCTTGCAAAGCATGCTGGGAACTACAGATCCACTGCCCAGTTTGTTCCTTTCACTCAGCAATGTTAAGTTGACCGAACAAACACTTATTAAGTAAAGCTAACAATACAAATTTTTAGTAGAAACAACTCAGTAAATATAAGTTTTTTTAATGTGAACAAGGATGATTTGAGTGCAACTAACAACAGTGAAAGTTCATTTTTTTGAGTGTAATAATATTTTCCCAATAAATAGGCAAGAATAAACCTGGGGTCCTCCATGATTCCTATTCATTCCGACAACAAAGCACTTAAATGCAACAAGCTCGTAATCACGACTTCTGAAATGGGAATTAGGAAATTTCCGATAGCATGTGAAGGCAGCATAATTGTGTACTTAAATTGAACAGCTGACAGCTGATTGGTTGATTGTAATCCTCCAATCGTCGCCTCTGTCGTCTTTGGCTTTTGGCTTGCTCAGTTGGGGGCACTAAATATTCAACTATATTACTGATCAGCTCATTTCAATTATCATAGTCATAATTAAGAGATAAAATGTTAAAAATATGATTTTAAATGTCCTCATAGATAAAAGTAAAAAATATGATTTTAAATGTCTTCATAGATAAAAGTAAAAAATATGATTTTAAAAGTCATAATAGGGAGATAAAAAGTTGAAAATACGACATGCAAAGTCATAATTATAAGAAAAAAAATTGAAAATATGATTTTAAAAGTCCTCATTATTAGATAAAAAGTAAAAAATATGACATGCTATTTCATTGTGAGATGAACAGTTGAAATTAGGAATTAAAACAATTCTGAGAAATTATTTGATTAAAAGTCAAAATTATGACAATTTAAATTATGATTAAAAGTCCTAATTATGAGAATACAAATCTGAAATTAGATTTTAAAGTCTAAATTATGACCAAAACACACACTAACATTTAAGAGATGAAATCATGCTTGTTATTTTTTTTTTAAATGCGCTTTTAATTTTTTGATTCACACTTATAATAATAATATTTACATTATTGTTTCATTTTTAGCAGTATATTTTTTACATGTTTTTACATTTTGAAATCAGTTTTTACAACAGAAATTAATCAATCAAAAACTTACTTTAGCTTTTCATCTAAAACAAAATTAATTTCCTATCATCACTGTAAAGCTGCTTTGAAGCATCTGTGTGTGAAAAGCGCTATAGAAATAAAGGTGACTTGACTTGTAATCCATTACAAACCTTTCTATCAAAGTTATCAGACATTATCAAGATTCATTTGTTCTGACAGTTTAGCTGAGTTCTTGTCATATTTTGTTACCATTTTCTAAACTATAGTGAATAAACTGTGATAATGTGAGAAAATGTTGAAGGTGCCTGAATACATTTTGGATTGACTGTATGTAAGGAAAACAGCTAAAGTAAGTTACAAATAAGCGAAAAAAGGCTGAAGGGTAATAAGTGATAGAAGCGAAAGAAAGAGTGTGACAGAGGGAAGGACAGAAAGCGTGCTCATTGTGTCAAAGCTCACTTCAGTAATGTGTGTGCATTTAAGGGTCCCCCCGAGTGCAGACGTATACAACTCCCTCAAGGCCTATAAGACGCTCCGTCTCTAAAAGGGACAGTAACGGAGACTATAAATTATGGCTGCTGTGAGTCTCCAGCGTACAGCTGGCTGTAAACATTGATTAAACACATGGCGGTAAATAAGAAACAGTATAGTATAGCTGTGTTCGAATAGCGCCACCATTAGGCAGTGTTCAATGTCTGCATAACGTCATGCATTCATCCAGTATTCCGTTTTTGTAGGTATAGAAGTGTCTTTTGTTGCATCCTACAATCCTGTGCATGCAATTCAGCAGTAGGTAGAAAGAAATAAAGTGGCTTAAAGGGGTTATGACATGAGAAATCCAATTTGCCTTGATTTTTTGACATGTACAGTGAGGAAAATAAGTATTTGAACACCCTGCTATTTTGAAAGTTCTCCCACTTAGAAATCATGGAGGGGTCTGAAATTGTCATCGTAGGTGCATGTCCACTGTGAGAGACATAATCTAAAAAATAAAAAAATCCAGAAATCACAATGTATGATTTTTTAACTATTTATTTGTATGATACAGCTGCAAATAAGTATTTGAACACCTGAGAAAATCAATGTTAATATTTGGTACAGTAGCCTTTGTTTGCAATTACAGAGGTCAAACGTTTCCTGTAGTTTTTCACCAGGTTTGCACACACTGCAGGAGGGATTTTGGCCCACTCCTCCACACAGATCTTCTCTAGATCAGTCAGGTTTCTGGCCTGTCACTGAGAAA
Organism: Romanogobio albipinnatus; assembly: GCA_023566225.1. NCBI lineage: Eukaryota > Metazoa > Chordata > Actinopteri > Cypriniformes > Gobionidae > Romanogobio > Romanogobio albipinnatus. Next base: position 15,254,852 of record CM042247.1, on the reverse strand, counting down.
CACGGAGTTTGAGCTCCCTCCAAAGATTCTCTATTGGGTTTAGGTCTGGAGACTGGCTAGCCCACGGCAGAACCTTGATATGCTTCTTACAGAGCCACTCCTTGGTTATCCTGGCTGTGTGCTTCGGGTCATTGTCATGTTGGAAGACCCAGCCTCGACCCATCTTCAATGCTCTAACTGAGGAAAGGAGGTTGTTCCCCAAAATCTTGCAATACATGGCCCCGGTCATCCTCTCCTTAATACAGTGCAGTCGCCCTGTCCCATGTGCAGAAAAACACCCCCAAAGCATGATGCTACCACCCCCATGCTTCACAGTAGGGATGGTGTTCTTGGGACTTTCTCCCATGACTCCTCTGGATCATCCAAATGGTCATTGGCAAACTTAAGACGGGCCTTGACATGTGCTGGTTTAAGCAGCGGAACCTTCCGTGCCATGCATGATTTCAAACCATGACGTCTTAGTGTATTACCAACAGTAACTTGGAAACGGTGGTCCCAGCTCTTTTCAGGTCATTGACCAGCTCCTCCCGTGTAGTTCTGGGCTGATTTCTCACCTTTCTTAGGATCATTGAGACCCCACGAGGTGAGATCTTGCATGGAGCCCCAGTCGGAGGGAGATTCAGTCATGTTTAGCTTCTTCCATTTTCTAATGATTGCTCCAACAGTGGACCTTTTTTTCACCAAGCTGCTTGGCAATTTCCCTGTAGCCCTTTCCAGCCTTGTGGAGGTGTACAATTTTGTCTCTAGTGTCTTTGGACAGCTCTTTGGTCTTGGCCATGTTAGTAGTTGGATTCTTACTGATTGTATGGGGTGGACAGGTGTCTTTATGCAGCTAACGACCTCAAACAGGTGCATCTAATTTAGGATAATTAATGGAGTGGAGGTGGACATTTTAAAGGCAGACTAACAGGTCTTTGAGGGTCAGAATTCTAGCTGATAGACAGGTGTTAAAATACTTATTTGCAGCTGTATCATACAAATAAATAGTTTAAAAATCATACATTGTCTCTCACAGTGGACATGCACCTATGATGACAATTTCATCGTTTCATCGTGGTACTTGAATTGTGGGTTCATTAGCCTATTATTTTTTAATGAAAAACACAACAACAAAACAAAATGACAAACTCCCTTAAATAGGCGCGTTTACGTTTCGCCTTGAAACTAAATCTTCCACGATCATCTCAGTCAGCTCCTCACTGTCTGATGAATGAAATCTGATGAATGACTCCTGCCGCTGCCAAGACTCACGGTCGGATCATGCTTTATTAAGCAGACACATTCAGTTTTTATTTGTATTGTCTGTTCTCTAAACTGAACTAAATTATTTTATTACTCTAGGTTTTCACATAAATGCAGGTATAATTGTAATTTAAAAAATAAAAAAGATTGATTTTCAATTATTGCACCTGTCAATACAGGGCGAAATATTCTGTAGCCTAGTTTGCTGTCAATACTGCTGATGTTGTCTTTACTGTATCAGTATGCTATATATTTATGTTTAACAGGCTTTTGATGATGTGAGGAGTAATTGCCAAGTAACAACTGCCAAGTTGTTTTGTCATTGTTCTATGTGCCAAAACAAATATTTTTGGCAGCCTACTGCCAAACTGTTTTGTCATGGTTCATGTGTGCAATAAACATTACACTTCATGAGAAAAAAAATTGTTGCAGAGAATCGTGATATCAATTCTAAGCTAAAAAAATTGTGATTCATATTTTTCCCAGAATCGTGCAGGCCTAATACAGATGCGTGTTCACTTACTCGTGTGGAATAGCAAGCGTTTCCTATGCAGTGAGGTTAGCCAATTATAACAGTGGCCATTTACTGACATGCCTTAAAGCAGACAGAGGGTCCGAATGAAGGTTGAAAATAATTTTTCTGCTTTAACTTTATTAACCTTATGGGCCCTGTTTTTTGCTAGTTTCAGCCTGACTCAGTTATCATTTTCACGTCCTGCGTCACGTTGTTTAAATAGTAAATAAATTTGCGCCCATTTATCCGCCATTGTGCAAGTGCAACTGGCTTTTAAAGGGAATGGGAGATAAGACTCTGATTGGTTTATTGCACGTTACGCCCAAAACTCAATCTCACCACTCAACAGGCATGTGAAACAGTATAATGGATATGTGCGTCAGGTCTTAAAGTGACAGCAGCCTAATAACCCTGCTGCCAAATTATGAGATAATATTAAAAATATCTTTATGGCAGTTTTCCCCCGTGGTATCGATGTCAAAATTGTGGCCAGTGAAAATGCTGAGTAGTTAGTAGCTTTGGAAAACCACAAGCCACAGATGGTTCACATAACTATAGTCATTTGTTGTTGAGGACAAATGTTGTGTGTCCTATCAAACCATAAAACATTTAATCATTCACTTAGTAGAAGCCAGTCAAATAAGACAGATGCCAAAATATAATCACGGTCATCTGTTTCTGTTGGTTATTTTTCCCGTTTGCCTGCCTGTTTGAGTTCTCATTATGCTGCATTCCAGGCAACCCGTAACCCGTGTTTTTCCAACATTCTACCCATGAAAGTGCACTGGAACGGCAGTCAAACCCATGACTTCCCACCCGTGAACTCGTACTAGATCGATGTACTCCCAGTTACGAGCTCTGACATCACATAGCCCGCAAAACAACAATGGCAGCCCCTGGATGCGGTGTTTATGAAAGTATATATACAAATAACGTAAAATAAAAGGTATAACAGCTTCTCTTGCCTTATGCACCGTTTTTTCTCCTCTGTTTCCCTCAAATAAGCAAGGAGTAAGCACCTTTGGCGATAGAAATGATTGTAAATGAGCATAAGCCTGCTTTGTTTACATCTAGCTACCACAATTCCTTGCGCTCAGGCAGTTTGGCGTAACTTTGCCTGGAACGCTCAAAAACCTGCCTGGAATTAATCTTTAGTCAGCATTAGTCTTCATGGTTACTGATTGATTGGTTATTCTGTTCGGCTGTGTCCCAATTAGTCCTCATTGTGTTCCTCCTGTATTTATACCCTGAGTTTCAGTCTGTTCCTTTGTCCATTATAAGTAGCTGTGTATTAAAAGACTGTTATCATCGCATTCCTGTCGTTGTGCACATCATTTACAACCCCCACACGTGACATACAGATAAAACTACATGCTCTTAACCTCAGAAACCATGAACAAAACATCACAAACCATAATTAGCCTGCTTTGTTCTGTGACTTATTGATTGCAGAGAGCTGCGAGAGATGTTTAAAAAACAAAATGGACAGCATTGAAATATATGGTGGTATACTAAGACTGCATGTATCAAAAATACAGTAAGAACAGTAATATTGTTAAATATTATTGCAATTGCAACTGTTTTATATTGTAATATATTTTAAAATGTAATTTATTTCTGTGATGTAAAGCTGAATTTTCAACATCATTACTCCAGTCTTCAGTGTCACATGATCCTTCAAAATCATTAATGTTTAAAATGGTTGTGTTACTTCATATTTTCTGTAAACCGTGTTACTTTTTTCAGGTTTCTTTGATTAATAGAAAGTTCGAACTGCATTTATCAGTCCCTCCAGAAAAACGCGATTATGCGATCGCATGATTTAATGCATAATCAGCCAAAGTCCGCATATTTATGCGGGGACCGCATTTTTTCAAATACACCGCACTTTTGCAGCGTAAATTGCCTATTTCCGCGTGCAAAATATGCGGGGCTAGCATGATTTCATAATCCCCGCATTTTCGTTGCAAAAAAAGTCATATATATTAGCAGAAAGTTGAAAAATGTTAATTTACTTCACACAAGAGCCGCCATTTCCGCCTATTGCCATGGGAACGTTTTGAAGTGACGTAATTACCCAACGTGAACGTCATCGAAAAGCTGCAAACCCTGTGTTGAAACCATAGATATCGGTGAAACCATGATGAAGCACACAAATTCCCATTTGCCAACAAAAATAACAGCAAAAGACCACGCAAAGCAGTTTCCCGGTGTGTTGACCGATTTCAAAAAACAGCATCATGAAGCTTCGAAGCGTTATAAATCAGTGAGTCGATTCAGCGGTTCGGATCGACTCACTGATTCATAACCCTTCGAAGCTTCATGATGCATTGTTTTGAAATCGGTCCAAATTGAGCCATGTGTTTATTAAGGTCTTCAATAAAACGTCTCAGGTTACAAATGTAACCTTTGTTCCCTGAGAACAGGGAACGAGACACTGCGTCAGCTTCTGCTTACGCTACGGGGGAACGCCTCCAGCGTGACAGGTGCCTGAAATCACAATCAAATCACGTCAATCCTATTGACCGACGACAGCCTATGATGTCATCAAGGTGTGACCAGGAAGTATATAAGGGAGCCTTGCCAACATGACAGTATCTAATCGTCTGAAGGGACTGTTTTCGGCAGGCAGGCCCTGCAGCATGGCAAAGCGACGCAGTGTCTCGTTCCCTGTTCTCAGGGAACAAAGGTTACATTTGTAACCTGAGACGTTCCCTTTCGAAAGGGAACTCGCACTGCGTCAGCTTCTGCTTACGCTACGGGGAACGATATACCCACTACGCCATGCCGACGGGAGTGCATGCCCATAGGCAGTGACAACTGTCAAGACAAGCAAATTCTACTGAAATGCCTGAACCACTCCCCCAATAGGCTGTCAGTGACAGCGCTCCCTACGGTCATAGCCCAAGCTATCGCCCAAGAAGGAACCTTCACACACGAGGTCCTTCCCAGGCCCTGCTCGAAGGCCTGGAACCACCCATTCGACTTAGAAGGGGTTCCTTTAAGGGAACGTGGCAAGGGAACTACGAGGGGACCCTATGCCAGTCACTATTCGGGAGGTTCTCACCGAATGCCACCAGGGAGACCTGACCAGGTGACCCAGACTAATGTGGGACACGTAATACGGTCAACCCTGTCTGTACAGTACAGAGCCTCTGGTACTCGCCTCCGAAGAGGCATCCCGCTAGGGTGCTGCAAGAAAGGCAGTAACATCCACTAGCCGGATCTCAGAGACGGGTTATCCCGGAGAGCAGCTCTCAGCGAAGTGCTATATAACCCTTGCTAGCGAGGGGAGTTTAGCCGCTTGATCCTCGGATCTACCAAGCACTTACTTTAAAACGTGCTTAGGAGGCCAAAGGCCATTCAGGCTGATCGTATCGGGGGGGCCCCTCGGGGCTTACCACCAATGGATCAGCGCCAGGCGGCCGCAAGCTCATAACAGACCCTCGCTTTGAGAGGAGCTCATCAGCCTGCCCGGTAGGTAATCATGTCGTAGGCAGACTATGAAGGTCCCCTCCTGTGGGGACCGCATAGCAGCAGTGACGTCTCGTCATGCTAGGGTAAGGACACCGCCTTCAGGTCTCGCGAACGGCCAGAGACCGGCGCCTGATAGCGGGTGACCACTAGCTGTCAGCGTAAAGCCAGTTGCGCGTTCCCCAGGGAGGCCGAGAGGGGCCTCCACCTGATAGCAGAACATGCCGCCCATAGCCAGAATGTGCTACTCATAGCACTTCATGGTCACCGCCTCAGCGGCTGCACTCAGGGAGGCCAGTTGTGGCCTACTACCTACTAGCACTCGTGCTAGCCATCCAGTGCCTACTAGCAGCTTGTACCAGCCGTCGAGGGACTTAATGCCAGTGGTTCCCCCTCGGGGGAGACCAGGCAGCGCCTGCTGACCACAGCAGGCCCTCAGGGAGGCCAATCGGGCCTACCACCTGAGCGAAGGTAACCCAAAACCGGGAGCCTACCCCTCAGGGCGGCCTTAAAGAAGGCTGGCTGCTGCGCCTGGGCTGACGGCAGCTATCTGCTGACGAAGCCTAGAATCCAGTTCACACCTGGGAACTCATCCCCAAGGAGACTAGTTGACGAGGTTACTGCTGACGTCGACACCAGTGGAGAAGATCCTCCAAGGCCCACTCGTGGGCCATGGCGTCGAGACTTCCTTGCAAGGAGGCCGGTTGACGCCTACCACCTGTCCTGAAGTCCTGCTGCCCAGACCGCAGTCTCTCGGGCAGTGCCTACAGACATGAACCTAATCACATTGCCAACAGCAGTGTACTCAGCAGAAGTGCATAACAAAAACCCTCTAAAGCAAGGGGAGTACAACTTACGTCACCTGCCTCGGGGCGGCTGTCTTACTTTCCGTGCAGCGGCCATCCGTAAGCGAGGGCGTCAGCCATTGGCAATGCTCGGGCCTCAGGGGAGCATCCGACCACAACCGTAAACAGAGGTTATCCGATGTTCAGTTCAACCCGAGCCCTAAAGGAGGTGGAGCAGAGACATAGAGCAGGGGTGAAACAATACCTTTTCTTAGAAAATATAGAACCCACCGGCCGAACCATCCTCCAGGAAGAGGCAGAGGGCCGCCAAAAGATGGCGGCCACCAAGCTCTGAAAGGCGGAAACGGCAGATAAAGTCTGATCGCAAACCAGCGAAAGACGCTTCACTCCGCCCCACGACCACTGGCAAAGCCGCTGTCTGCTGCAACACCCCGACTGCGTTACTCGTAACCCCAGAACGCAGAGAAGGGGGCGGGCCTTGGCCGGACGACTCTGTAACAAGAGGAGGCTGAAACAAGGATGCATAAACCACGCCATGTTTTTATATCAAAAGACAGGCCAGGGGCGAACAACCTTCCTTAAAAGGGAACGCCCCCATCCTTGACAAAGCCTAGGCCAAATGGTGCGACCTTAGATCGCACTAGATCTACTCAGGGCTCGGGAAAGAAATATTATCACCTCTAATATTACACATTGAGGCCCCGAACCCCTTTTCCCAAAGCCCCGCAGAGCTGGGCGCAGATCTTACTACAGCTCGCGCATTAGCGCGTACCCGGTCTTCAGCTACTTCCCACTTTTACGCTAGGAAAAACACAGCTCGCCCCCTACACCACAAGCCCTCGGGCAAGAGCGCGAATCAGTTACCCACATAGTGGGGAAAACATAACACAGAGAGGCAGCAAGACTCTACTAGCAAAAGTGAGGCATACCCACACAACCACATAATGTTGCAAAGAAGATCGTTCTTAGCTTACTCACGGGGAGCTGCAGGCCCTGCGAAATCCCGCGACAATCCCAAATTTTCCCAGCACCCTCTCAGGGGAGCTACGGTCAAAAAGTCCTGAAAAACATAGTTTGAAAATGTTTCGCCCTCATAGAGGGGGACTCACCAATCGCTCCTCGCGGTGCGTCAAACCAGCCGTCGAGCTAGTATCCGCCCGCCGCCCTGAGGGGGGCGCTTCAACAAACAAGCCAGGCGGGCCATCAGAGCCTTGCATTTCCTCCTCATCATAGGCCCACCGGCCTGATGTAAAAGCGCCCGGGGAAAAGTCAGAGGAAGGGAAAGAGCAGCATTCATCTCCGCGCTCTCGGGGGCGGAGTCTGCTGCCTGCGCTGGTCCCGGTTGCCAGCCCCGGCTTCCTTCCTCTTCCGGTTGCGGGTGTCCCGCCTCTTCTGTGTCCCGCTCCTCCGCGGCAGGGGCGCTCGAGAGGCAACGCTGGCTCGCTGTTCCTGTCTCCAGCCCTCAGACTGAGACGGGAGAGGGACACCCGACTGCCTGGGCGCTGACCTTTAGGTTACATGACCTAAATGCTGCCGAGCGCGCCCTCGCCTCTCTGAACTTTCCCACCACCGCCTCTACGGAGGTTCTCTCTTTCCCCCCGATGTCCGCCAGGTTGAGCCACAGATGTCTCTCCGTGGCCACCATCGCCGCCATCGAGCGACCGATGGCGAAAGCAGTTTGTTTGGTGGCCCGGAGAGACAGATCTGTGGACTGGCGCAGCTCGGCTACCGCCTCAGGGGTTAGACCCACCCCCTGATCGAGGTCCCCCAGCAGGTCTGCCTGGTAAGCCTGTAACACTGCCATCGTGTGTAAGGCTGCCCCGGCATGACCCGCCGACATGTATGCCCTGCCGTTCAGGCGCGCGGTCGTCCTGAGAGGTTCAGACGGCAGGGTGGGAGCCCTTAGTGTCGATAGCTGCCCGGAAGTGAGGTAGTTCGGAAACGCCTCGTCTACGGGCGGCAACGCCACATATCCAGCCTCGGGCAATCCCTCGACATCAGCGAAATTAGCCCGCTGATGTCGATGGATACGGGCTGAATAAGGTTTCTTCCATCCTCTCGCGATCTCTTGGTGGAGATCGGGAAAGAATGGAAGACTCCCGGGAGCTGGTTGGTCATGGGCGGAGAGATAACGGTCGTCCAGCCTACTCGGACGCACGTCATCTCTCCTAACGCGCTGCCAGGGCAGCTGCAGTCTACCTGCAGCGCGCTCCATGACCTCCAACAGCTCCCCATACATGGGACAGGGTGGTTGAGAAGCCTCGGCCTCAGGCGCTTCATTCGCCTCCTCAACCATCCTCTGCTCAAACGGAAAAGCAGCAGACGAGGAGGAGGAGCCCAAATCCCGCTCCTCCTCCGAGGTCTGCCTCTCGTGATCTGGCTCGTTGTCTGCCAACACCACACCGGTCTCCAGACGACGAGCCAGATCCAGCTGGGAACCCCAGGTCTGAAGCCGCCGCTCAGCCTCAGCACGAGCGGGGCCGTTCCCAGCTGCTGAGCTTTCTCCCCTCGAGAAGAAAGCCAGACGAGAGCGGAGCGTTTTCATGGAAAATCGCTCGCAGTTCGCACAGGATGCTCCCTCGAGAACATCCCGTGCGTGCTCTTCCCCCAGGCAGTATACGCAGAGTGTGTGCGTGTCATCAGGTGTAAGGTACCTGGTACACGGATCCACACACCTGCGGAAGTGGCGCTGCTTCTTAGCACACTTCATTTTTGTTGACGCTCTTTTCAATGGCGATAACAGGCAAAACAGTCACTGAAGACGAAGAGATACTGTCATGTTGGCAAGGCTCCCTTATATACTTCCTGGTCGCACCTTGATGACATCATAGGCTGTCGTCGGTCAATAGGATTGACGTGATTTGATTGTGATTTCAGGCACCTGTCACGCTGGAGGCGTTCCCCCGTAGCGTAAGCAGAAGCTGACGCAGTGCGAGTTCCCTTTCGAACGGGAACAAGATGAGAACTTAAATATTCAATTAAAAATATTCGCTTTTTTTCTCTTTTTCATCCAACCGCAGTTTTTGCAAGTTTAATCGCATAAAATTGCATAAATATCCCGCATTTTCCATCGCATTTTTTAAGAAAACGTGCCGCATAATCAAGGATTTTTGCCCGCAACAATCACAAAAAAAGCCGCATTTTTCTGGAAGGACTGATTTATTTGCTGATCATTTATATCAACAATACTTATATTGCTGAATAAAAGTATTAATTTCTATTGGGGGGAGGGGAACCTTACTGACCCCAAACTTGTGTTAGATGCGCAGGTAGATGAGAGACACTGAGAAGGAAGAATATCCTGATGGAAATACATTGGGAGGAAAAGTGAGAGAAGAAACAGATTGTAGGAAGAATGGAGGAAGAGATATGAGCTAGAATTCTTTTGTTCAAGAATTGTTCTTTTGTCTCTCTCTCTCTCTCTCTCTCTCTCTCTCTCTCTCTCTCTCTCTCTCTCTCTCTCTCTCTCTCTTCTCTCTCTCTCTCTCTCTCTCTCTCTCTCTCTCTCTCTCTCTCTCTCTCTCTCTGAGCTTTGTGTTCAGCTGACAGCTTATTGGAAATACTGGAGAGCATGTCAATCACACACACACACACACGTGTGTGTGTGTCCTTAGTGGTCCAGCCTTCAATTCATGTGCTCCATACTGATTTTTCATTCCTCTATATAACCAACTCTGTCACGTTCATCTCTATATCCATATTTATGTGTATAGTCAGAGCATATTCAACCCTGGCAGAGCATGAATATATATCACAGATGTGGAATATCGAGGGGTCTGTTTACATCCAAACTACACACCAGCTGTATCCCCCATAGGTGTGTGTGTGAACTATACGGCTCTCTGAAAAACTTTGTTCGTATATCTCATATCACTCCATGGTCCCTTTCTTCTCTCATAATAAAATACTTTCAACTCAAATTAATATTTAATGTCCATTTATTTATTTATTTGGCGAGATAATGTCCAGTTTCCCATCTTTATTGCAAAATAAACCCCTTCAGCACGATACAAGACTGGTCAAGTCACCCTATCTGGGTTTATTTCGCAATAATTTGCAATAATTGACTCGTACTTAACATTCGTCTCAGGCGATACAATCACAAGTGGTCAGCCGAGACAGACTGCTGTTTATGACTAGTATTAACATGCATCTCTCTGACAGCTTCTGATTGGATTTTGTGAAAAACATCCTTCACTTAAATGTACATTTCTGCATTTAGCAGATGCTTTTATCCAAAGCAACTCACAATAGAGTCACACTACTCACAATTTGTCATAGAAAGGGGCCGTTCAAGCATGCATTAAAAACATCAAGATGAAACAAAACAAGGGAAAAAAACGTATTTTTAAAAACATGTAGACCAATAATTAAAAAACATTGTGCAGGCTAAATGAAGAGTATGCCCACTTACTAGTTTTCACTGCATTTTGATAAAAAAAGAAGCTGAAATAACAAACAAAAACCCACACATTTGGAATGTTTTTTTTTCTTCATATGTATAAACACACTATTATACATTTTTTGTCTTTTGTACTCCCACATGCACAAAGATATCCAGTAAAAGATTTTGGAAGTATTATTCAACAAAGGGATTGCTGCTTTTTGCACCATCTCTCTCATACTTTCTCTCTCTGTTGTTTTGTATACATGGTGAATGTGGGATTATTCTGAAGATGAAAGAGAGGAGAGATGGAGAATACTCTTATCGGTGCTGGACAGCAGGGCTGTTTTACACACACACACACACACACACACACACACACACACACACACACACACACACACACACACACACACACACACACACACACACACACACACACACACACAATCATATTAATAACTAGATTTCACAAAAAGTGAGGGTGTAAAACTCACCAGCACAATTCTAGGGTGTTGTGGTCCATTTCCTATGGTCTTCAGGGGTTGCTAAGGTGTTGCTAGGGTGTTGTAGGTGGTTGCTGTGTGGTGTGTTACTAGTCAAAGTCAAATGACATCACCTCCAGATGAGGATCACCACAGCAAGCAATAATCTCAGGTTATCACCGAATATCTATATTTCAGAATATCTATATTTTTCAACTAAACATCGAAATAAATCTAATTAATAAACTAATTTAAAACATATAAACTAAATTACTGATCTAATTATTGATCTAAAGCCCACACTGTCACCGTATGGAAATTGAAATGAACTGATGACATCAAATGGCTATACAGCTGAATAAAATTAGGCTGCATTATTTTCCTGTTTAACACTGTAAAGCTGCTTTGAAACAATCTACATTGTTAAAAGCGCTATATAAATAAAGTTGACTTAACTTGACCCGATATAGTCCGGCTATGAGTAACCCACTTCTAGCCAAAATAACCTTGAATTTGGTTACATGTCATTTTTGCCAAAATAACTTACGAGATGTGTGATATTCCATCATGTAAGCAAAGTCAACAGTGATTACAAGGTGTATGGTTTCATTTCTTTGACATGTTCATGTTCTAGATGACTAGTCTATTCTTGGGCTATGGTCAGATGTCTATTAAATTTTCATTGACAGCCCAAATTTAGCCTTGTTTCTAGACGTCAGGGCTGTGTTTGGTCTTTTAAACGCAAAATTGCTTGCTGGGTTGGTTGAGGCTCAGTGATGTAGTGGACTTCATATATATTACACTGCTGCACAAAAGTTTGGAATAATTAGGATTATTTAATGTTTTTGGAAGACCACAAAGGCTGCATTTATTTGATCAAAAATACAGTAAAAACAGCTTTAACATAATAGTTTTCTATATTAATGTATTTTAAGATGTAATTTATTCCTGTGATGCAAAGCTGAATTTTCAGCATCATTACTCAAGTGTCACGTGATCCTTCAGAAATAATTCTAATGTGATTTGGTGCTCAATTATCAACTATTGGTGCTCATTTATTAAAGGGTAACTTTATGCATTAAGCATTAAGCTTTGTATCGGTAGAAACCCGGTAGTATATTCGAATTATAGTACTTTTCCCCCTGAGATGAGATAATTATGATTTTTTTTTTCTGGAAAAAAATCCTCAGATGACGCAAAATGAGGATATTTGCGTCATCGGAGGATTTTTGGCCAGAGCCTAGAGACTACAGGAGCTAGTTCCGCATGTTTTCAACCCGTCCACAGGGGAGGGATCTCACTCACAGAATGTAAATGTGTACGGCCGCTGCCACTCGGCTCGGGCATTCATAACAGAGCGGTGCGGAGCAAAGTGAGTGTTTCAACTTTTCAATGAATTCCTATGAAAGTTAAGCTTCCACATGCAATCTGATAACGCGCCAGACTGGACACGCTCCGAGAATGACAGCCGCGCTTACCTCAGCTCTGCTCTGCTCTTCTCTCGTGATGAATGAAATCTGACTCCTGCTGCATCTGTGACGTGACTTTCGTTCGCTCACTCACACTTTATTGAAAAGACATGTTCAGTTTTTAATTGTGGTGTCTATTCTCTAACTGAACGAACTATGAATTACTATGAATATCAAAACAATGTTGGGGGCAGTGTATGGAGTGGCCTTGTAGGGCAGCGAAGCAAGTGCATTCTGGGAGTTGTTGTCTTTCATCCACATAAGACAAAAATACATTTCTGTCTTTTCTCAGTCTAGAAGGCACCAAATTCAAAAATAATTTCACATTTCTACTACATAAATGACACAGTTTAAATACACATTCATCTTCCCAGTGCTGAAGTGTCCCTTTAAGAGTGGTTTGTATTATCAATGTTGAAAACAGATATAAAGTTCAAAAGAACAGCAAAATTGAAATGGAAATATTTTGTAACATTATAAATGTCTTTACTGTCACTTTTGGTCAATTTAATGCATCCTTGCTGTAGTATTTTTTTCCATACTTATATAATAATTTCATAATATTACTGTTTTTACTGTATTTTTGATCAAATAAATGCAGCCTCTGTGAGCAGAAGAGACTTGCACCTCCTGATTTCACAAAGTTAGACGCATTCCTGAGTCTGTCAACATATTTTGTTGATCCAGGAACAACATTCCTGTCTGAAGATGTAGTCCTAAATTGGGCACTAGACTCATTCTTCCCACTGGTCGCACTGGTGCGACTAACTTTCTCAGTTGGTCGCACCCTTTTTTTTATATTAATCAAAATGACCTTACATGTTGATGAATCGCTCTCTTAATTTGTATATGCTGGTTTTGCATTGATGTAAAGATTGACTAATCTTTACAGAGACTAAAAGCTTGATATTTACAAAATATTGAATCTAATTTACAACATTGTTTTCAGCAAGCATACATTTAAAAGGAACATTACTAAAATCATATATAACATAAAACAAAAGTATTATGTGATTAAAAACACTGTATAAATATTATTTACATGGCAACGCGTCATGCTTGTCACGTGACACACCGAAGCCACAATAGCGGCAGATCTATTGCTTTTATTTAATTTTTCCTTTTTTGCCAAAATATTCACAAACTTGTTGGCTATGTCAACTACCTGATATTCCGATTCTCAAATGCAAGTGAATGTGTTCTGTTGTTGAAAAAAACTTTATAATGATTAGATTTATAATATGTTAGATGATCTATAAAGCGCGATATGTTAGTTTGTGCCACAGTTCAGAGAATCAGAGCTGTCAGATTTACAACACATAAATTCATCTACTGTTGACCTTGATGACGTGACGCACTGTACGATCACACTGGTACATGTCAAAGTGTTAACGGAGTACATGTGCCAGCCCGTAACCAAAACAACCTGAACATTATGCACTTGCACCAATGCGACCGTACCACATTATCAAAAAAAAAGATCATTTTTGCAACCATTTTGGCTAAATTCTAGAGCCCCTACCCCTAACTTTTCTCTAAAATCGGAGGGAAATGATAGGTGATTAACACTGATGTAGGAGCACCTAACCTTGGTTGTAAGCCTAAACTTGACATAAACTATAAATCTGATTAGTTCATTGGAATATTGTTGAACAAAGATGTTGATCCAGGAACATGTTGTCCTTGGTGAAATGCAAGAGGCTTACTTCAAAATCATTCAAAAGTGTATGTCTGGTTATACTGAGAAAAAAACAATAAAAGCTGCAAAAGTTAAGAATTTGCCCCCTTTAGATCTAAAGCTGTCAAGCTTTTGTGGGATTAAAAAGAGCAATAATCCAGAGATTACAGACAGAGAGGTTAATAAAAATGAAAGTCCTAATCTGTTTTCTTCTCTCTCTTTGTAGGTGAAATCTGTGGCTTTCACATCCAGGGTCTCAGCGCCCCATTCGAGGCCGTGGTTCTGAACAGCACGTCAGGAGAGGGGCAGCTGCGGGCACGTGGACCCATCGACTGCGAGCGGGAGAGAGAGTTCACCTTCATCATTCAAGCACATGACTGTGGCACGGGGCCAGAGGGCCACGGAGAGAAGAGATCACACAAGTGTGTTTTTAAATTAATGCATGGTTTCCACCTCAGTGTGATTCCTATTTGTGAGAGAATGTTTTTCAACTGAAAGGAACACGGTGAACTATGATTCATCGGTGCTTGACTCACCTCTCTGTTACTCACATTTTCTTCTTTTGAAGAATCTTATTTTCCTTCTTTTAGAGGTTCCCTGTATCTGGTAGTGGGTAGTTGAAACATTTTAAATATGCACTACCGTTCAAAGGTTGGGGTCAGTAAGATTTAAAAAAAAGAAAAAGAAATTAATCGTTTTTTCAGCAAGGATGCGTTAAATTGATCAAAAGTGACAGTAAAGACATGTATTATGTTACAGGAGCTTTACCTGTGTTTCCACCGCGGGAACTTTCCCCAGGAACTAGGGAATTATGGGTGGTACTCAGTGTGTTTCGACCGCAGGAACCAGGGTTTCAAAGTTCAGGAACTTTCGGGGGTGAGACTTGGGCGCTGAGCATGCTGATTGGTTGAGAAGACGCTGCATTTTATTTCAACCTAAAAGTCAGTTGTGGTGCGTGCAGTAAGAGTTGTTTGCTATTCGAATCAACAATGAAGTGTAAAAAATACGGCCGATGGACCGACGACGAGGTTCAGGCTTTAAGCTTATATATGGAGGATGAAATTCAGTGGGAACTGGAAAGTCGCGTGCAGTCCTACGTCACCGGACTAATCTTCACGGTACTTTAGACCGCGATGGAAACGCAGACAGCAACAGGTCTGAGGGGAAAAAAAGAGTTCCTGGGACAAATTGGTAATCTCGGTGGAAACGGGGCTTATTTCTGTTAAATGCTGTTCTTTTGAACTTTCTATTCATCAAAGAATCCTGAAAAAATTGTACCCAACTGTTTTTAACACTGATAAATGTTTTTTGCGCAGCGAATCATCACATTAGAATTATTTCTGAAGGATCATGTGACACTGAAGACTGGATTAATGATGATGATACACTCACCTAAAGGATTATTAGGAACACCACTCTAATACTGTGTTTGACCCCCTTTCGCCTTCAGAACTGCCTTGATTCTACATGGCATTGATTCAACAAGGTGCTGAAAGCATTCTTTAGAAATGTTGGCCCATATTGATAGGATAGCATCTTGCAGTTGATGGAGATTTGTGGGATGCACATCCAGGGCACGAAGCTCCCATTCCACCACATCCCAAAGATGCTCTATTGGGTTGAGATCTGGTGACTGTGGGGGCCATTTTAGTACAGTGAACTCATTGTCTTGTTCAAGAAACCAATTTGAAATGATTCGAGCTTTGTGACATGGTGCATTATCCTGCTGGAAGTAGCCATCAGAGGATGGGGTACATGGTGGTCATAAAGGGATGGACACGGTCAGAAACAATGCTCAGGTAGGCTGTGGCATTTAAACGATGCCCAATTGGCACTAAGGGGCTAAAGTGTGCCAAGAAAACATCCCCCACACCATTACACCACCACCACCAGCCTGCACAGTGGTAACAAGGCATGATGGATCCATGTTCTCATTCTGTTTACGCCAAATTCTGACTCTACCATCTGAATGTCTCAACAGAAATCGAGACGCATCAGACCAGGCAACATTTTTCCAGTCTTCAACTGTCCAATTTTGGTGAGCTTGTGCAAATTGGAGCCTCTTTTTCCTATTTGTAGTGGAGATGAGTGGTACCCGGTGGGGTCTTCTGCTGTTGTAGCCCATCCGCCTCAAGGTTGTGCGTGTTGTGGCTTCACAAATGCTTTGCTGCATACCTCGGTTGTAACGAGTGGTTATTTCAGTCAAAGTTGTTCTTCTATCAGCTTGAATCAGTCGGCCCATTCTCTTCTGACCTCTAGCATCAACAAGGCATTTTCGCCCACAGGACTGCCGCATACTGGATGTTTTTCCCTTTTCACACCATTCTTTGTAAACCCTAGAAATGGTTGTTCGTGAAAATCCCAGTAACTGAGCAGATTGTGAAATACTCAGACCGGCCCGTCTGGCACCAACAACCATTGGTTCAGGAGTTTGTCTTGACCAGGACCACACCCTTAAATGCATTGAAGCAACTGCCATGTGATTGGTTGATTAGATAATTGCATTAATGAGAAATTGAACAGGTGTTCCTAATAATCCTTTAGGTGAGTGTATATTACAATATGATTTAATGATTTAAGATGTAATACAACAGAAAACAGTTCTTTTAAATTGTAATAATATTTCACAATATATTTGAGTTTTTTACTTTATTTTTGATCATATACAGCCTTGGTGAGCTTATTTTAAATTCCAATATGATTATTTGCTGCTCAAGAAACAGTTGTGCTGCTTATTTTTAAACTGTAATACATTTCTTTTAGGATTCTTTGATGAATAGAATGTTCAAAAGAACAGCATTTATTTGAAATAGAAATATTTTGTAATCTAAAATGTAATGCATCCATGTAATGCTGAATAAAAGTATTATTATTTTTTTTTTAAATCCAAACTTTTAAACAGTAGTATTTCTATTTGATTAGTAAAGGGCAACTATAAAAACATATTTTATAAAATATAACATTTATGAATTCATATCATTCTAATAGATCTGTAGTGTACAGTACTAACCTTTATTGGAAATCATCAGTAAATTGAAAAGTGTTCAGACCCAATAATCTTCAATAAAAAACATGGGCCACATTTAATCTAGCAACCAGGCATCTACTGTATGCTTCCATCCAAAGTTGTGAATTTAACTTATGCAGAAATTTAGAATATTGCATAAAACATTTGCGAATAAAGCACAGTTTCCATCTAATTTGTTCAAGAGAATGAAAATTGGCACAAAATATCTGGACTAAAAATGGAAGTTGCTGCAATCAGGGAAGCCACTGTGGCTCTTTTATCTTCCATCATAAATGCCTTGCGTCTCAGAGTGCACAGAGCACACAGTCAATTCAGAGCATTCATTTTTATGCACATTTTTAGAATTCATGCGCATTGGCGGTTCCAGGCAGCGTTTTTTTCATGCATTTTTTTAATTCCCAATGTGGTGAAAATCTAGTTTTTAATATTGTTTATGTGGTGTTTTTAATATGCTTTCAGATAAACCATGTGCAAATTCTTAAGTCAACACCATTGAGTATTAACTCCAGTGAACCAAAGATTCAAAAACGCGTTTTTTATGTTAATATGCAATATTGGGTAGATTTAGCAAATAGTTGGTATGATGTATATTATAATGTTATGATGAACTACAGTATATGCCTTTCTCCACTGACGTTCTATGATGTTCAAAGCTTTTCTACGGATGCTGATTGATATTAAAGGCAGACTGAGATGGCGAACAGGAACATGGTTTGTGTAACATTAGCAACACATTTGATAACGTAGTCAAGCAAAAGGCTAATCATATTAATTACCATTATGTGTCCGTTGTTATAAAAAGCAATCCTTTGTGCAGCGTTTACTACAGTAACTTGAGTAAAAGTTGAGTGAGTGGGTCTTTGAGCTGGTGTGAGTGAGTGAAGCCAGGGATAATTTGCATATTCAAGAATCCACGTATACTAAATGAAACAAGGATGTAGAGTTACATTCAAGCTATTTTAAGGCATGACGACATTTTTTCACAGTAAATAATGGTCATTTTTGTGATCAAAGATGAGTTTTAAGGGATTCAATTATTGACTACAGGGGGGCTTTAAATCTTTTCATAAAACTAGGTGGATGGAAACATAGTTAGAAAACTTTTACTACACTATATACTAATAGGATTTTTTTTGGAGATACAGACACCGATTTTATCATTGGCCAATACCGATATTTTTCCCTTGCTCACTTATTTGAGATTCAGTCATTAAAATAGATGACTGTTTTGATCATGTTTAAAATGAGCAAAGTTCAAAAACACAGGCATTAAGGTAAACTAGCTCGTTTTACTGCTGCATCATCAAATCATTTTCATTAAACATGGATTTGATCAATTTAACATTCAACAAGCCAACATTACAAGAGAAGCACAAAATAAGCAAAAAAAGACAACATGACAACCTTCAGAGGTTATTTTTTGCTGTACATTTTTCTAATAAACAACATTAACTCATATTTGAATTATTATTAGAGAATATTACTTTTCTATAATAAACTCATTAACAAATAATTCCAGTGCATTATACACTATATTGCCAAAAGTATTGGGACAGCCCTCCAAATCATTGAATTCAGGTGTTCCAGTCACTTCCATGGCCACAGGTGTATAAAATCAAGCACTAGGCATGCAGACGCTTCTACAAACATTTGTGAAAGAATGGGTCTCTCTCAGGAGCTCAGTGAATTCAAGTGTGGTACCGTGATAGTGCACAGGTGGCAACCTAAGTCCATTCGGGGAACCTAAGTCCATTCTAACAACTGTTAGTGGTATTATAACAAAGTGGAAGCATTTGGGAACAACAGCAACTCAGCCATGAAGTGATGGGCCACGTAAAATCACAGAGTGGGGTCAGCGCATGCTGAGGCGCACAGTGTGCAGAAGTCGCCAACTTTCTGCGGAGCCAATAGCTACAGACCTCCAAACTTTGTGTGACCTTCAGATTAGCTCAAGAACAGTGTAGAGAGCTTCATGGAATGGGTTTCCATGGCCGAGCAGCTCATCCAAGCCTTACATCACCAAGTGCAATGCAAAGCGTCGGATGCAGTGGTGTAAAGCACGCCGCCACTGGACTCTAGAGCAGTGGAGACGTGTTCTCTGGAGTGACCAATCACGCTTCTCTGTCTGGAAATCCGATAGACGAGTCTGGGTTAGGCGGTTGCCAGGAGAACGGTACTTGTCTGACTGCATTGTGCCACATGTTAAAGTTTGGTGGAGGGGGGATTATGGTGTGGGGTTGTTTTTCAGGGGTTGGGCTTGGCCACTTAGTTCCAATGAAAGGAATTCTTAATGCTTCAGCATACCAAGACATTTTGGACAATTTCATGCTCCCAACTTCGTGGGAACAGTTTGGGGATGGCCCCTTCCTGTTCCAACATGACTGCGCACAAAGCGTCGGTCCATAAAGACATGGATGAGCAAGTTTGGTGTGGAGGAACTTGACAGTCCTGACCTCAACCCAATAGAACACCTTTGGGATGAATTAGAGCGGAGACTGCGAGCCAAGCCTTCTCGTCCAACATTAGTGCCTGACCTCACGAATGCGCTTCTAGAAGAATGGTTAAAAATTCCCATAAACACACTCATAAACCTTATGGAAAGCCTTCCCAGAAGAGTCTAAGCTGTTATAGCTGCAAAGGGTGGGCCAACTCCACATTAAACCCTACAGATTAAGAATGTAATTAAAGTTCATGTGCATGTAAAGGCAGACGTCCCAAAACTTTTGGCAATATAGTGTATAGTCTAAATTTTGTTACTTCAGAAAAAGATTGATTGTTTTCCCCCCGCTAAAAGACATACAAGTTCCTTCATGCAGTTAATTAATATGCTATTGGTTTGTTATTTTGTGCTATAGCCAACATGCCAATGGTTTTACATTGATCAAAAATATAATGGTTATATAAATCATATATATCGATAAATATCAGTGGCCGATACATAGATGCATCTATACTTTAGTATATACATCTAATTTTTTTTACCATAACTGTAAAGGATACTGAACTGCCACTCAAAAATCAAGTTTTTTTATCTAAGTCCTGACTGTAATGAGCTGGTGACTGACCTTGAGGCACTCAAAGCTTTTAAGAGCTTGTGCTAATGAACGCTGTGCACCTGTTTACCTGGAGACCAGAAAGCTTTGCCAACAAACACTGAGCCCATGCTTCCAAAGACTGCTGTCTTTACCTGCATATATCCATATAAAGATGCTCTTTTAGAGCTAATGCAGGGATCTAAACTCGTGTCCTTTGAAACAAAATAACACTTCTAAAGACATTTGCGAATGAGCCAGAGAAAAACAAGGTTTATGATAAAAGGGGAAATCATGGAGAAAAGAAGAGCGAGAAGAGAGAGAGGGACCTTCCTCATTACTCTGTATCTCTTTAATCCGGACAGGCTTACTCTATCCGGCTCTGACAGCTCTGATCTCCGATATCACACACACACACACACACACACACGGATAAAGGATTAAAGTTAGATATTAGACTCTAAAGGGCAGTAAAGCTGAGAAATTGCTTTACTATAGATTTAATCCCTAATGTGTGTGTGTGTGTGTGTGTGTGTGTGTGTGTGTGTGTGTGTGTGTGTGTGTGTGTGTGTGTGTGTGTGTGTGTGTGTGTGTGTGTGTGTGTGTGTGTGTGTGTGTGTGTGTGTGTGTGTGTGTGTGTGTGTGTGTGTGTGTGTGTGTGTGTGTGTGTGTGTGTGTGTGTGTGTGCGCGCATGTTCCAGTTTTGAACATTATAACAGATTATCAGGGGTGTTTGTAATCCAGTCATTTGTCAGAAGCCGATGCCCTTTGCAAAGTATTGCTCACTTTCTTATGCTGTCTTTGACATGAATGATGTAAGCTTGTTATTTTGGTATTTTCAACTTGCAAAAGTGTGTCAGGACTTGCCGTGAGGATACCTTGAAGCACTTTTTTTCCCCTTTTTTAAAATATCTTTCTATCCCCAAAGACTTTTCCAAGACTTTATAATGACCTGCAGGAGAGAGAAATCACAAATGAGGTCTCTTTAGTATGTCCACTGCTTCTTCTGGACAGTGATGGAGAACGAATGGAGCTTTTGGAGAGTTTTCTTCTGAGAAAAGATTTCAGGATATATGTCTCGTCTAAAGCAGAGCGCAAAAATTTGTTCAGATCCGGACCGCAAATCAGTTCTTATAAACTTTATTTCAATAGTACACTTTAGACATTCTACAACTTTAAGTAACTTTTCAACTACATGCCAACCTGTCATTATTATTAGACTGTCTACTAAATATCATTTTTCTTTAAAGTCAGTTTAGTATTATTTCTAAAGCAGCAGTCTTTGAGAGACCATTTTAAGTATTTGGGATTCTCGAGGGATTGTGACTGTCAACCTGAATATTTTTATTTAAATGCAGTGCAGTTGCTGTTTTTCATTTCAGGCCCACTAAAAATACACATTTAACTCAGCCATCAAGTCTGTGGTGGGCCATAATGCTACGTTTCAGTAAAATCACAAAATAAAATGCTCTATTCCTGATAATCACACCCTGACAGTCACAATTTTAGAGAGGGAAATTTAGAGACAGTAACTTCGGTTACACTTTATTTTAAAGTGATGTAGTTACGTTGTACTTAATCAAATAAATACTGAGTAATATTAATTAACTACATGCACTTACTTTACTTAAAAATTTGAACAAGTTCTCTATTTGTTCTCCATTTAATCCCATCACTTTCTAAAAGAAACAGATATACAGGTCCTTCTCAAAAAATTAGCATATTTTAATAAAGTTAATTATTTTCCATAATGTAATGATAAAAATTAAACTTTCATATATTTTAGATTCATTGCACACCAACTGAAATATTTCAGGTCTTTTATTGTTTTAATACTGATGATTTTGGCATACAGCTCATGAAAACCCAAAATTCCTATCTCAAAAAATTAGCATATCATGAAAAGGTTCTCTGAACGAGCTATTAACCTAATCATCTGAATCAACTAATTACACCTGGGATTCCTGAGGCTTTTAAAAACTCCCAGCCTGGTTCATTACTCAAAACCGCAATCATGGGTAAGACTGCCGACCTGACTGCTGTCCAGAAGGCCATCATTGACACCCTCCAGCAAGAGGGTAAGACACAGAAAGAAATTTCTGAACGAATAGGCTGTTCCCAGAGTGCTGTATCAAGGCACCTCAGTGGGAAGTCTGTGGGAAGGAAAAAGTGTGGCAAAAAACGCTGCACAACGAGAAGGTGACCGGACCCTGAGGAAGATTGTGGAGAAGGACCGATTCCAGACCCTGGGGGACCTGCGGAAGCAGTGGACTGAGTCTGGAGTAGAAACATCCAGAGCCACCGTGCAAGGAAATGGGCTACAGGTGCTGCATTCCCCAGGTACAGAGAAGCAGCACTGGACTGTTGCTCAGTGGTCCAAAGTACTTTTTTCGGATGAAAGCAAATTTTGCATGTCATTCGGAAATCAAGGTGTCAGAGTCTGGAGGAAGACTGGGGAGAAGGAAATGCCAAAATGCCTGAAGTCCAGTGTCAAGTACCCACAGTCAGTGATGGTCTGGGGTGCCATGTCAGCTGCTGGTGTTGGTTCACTGTGTTTTATCAAGGGCAGGGTCAATGCAGCTAGCTATCAGGAGATTTTGGAGCACTTCATGCTTCCATCTGCTGAAAAGCTTTATGGAGATTTCATTTTTCAGCACGACCTGGCACCTGCTCACAGTACCAAAACCACTGGTAAATGGTTTACTGACCATGGTATTACTTTGCTCAATTGGCCTGCCAACTCTCCTGACCTGAACCCCATAGAGAATCTGTGGTATATTGTGAAGAGAAAGTTGAGAGGCGCAAGAGCCAACACTCTGGATGAGCTTAAGGCCACTATCGAAGCATCCTGGGCCTCCATAACACCTCAGCAGTGCCACAGGCTGATTGCCTCCATGCCACGCCGCATTGAAGCAGTCATTTCTGCAAAAGGATTCCCGACCAAGTATTGAGTGCATAACTGAACATAATTATTTGAAGGTTGATTTTTTTTTTGTATTAAAAACACTTTTCTTTTATTGGTCGGATGAAATATGCAAATTTTTTGAGATAGGAATTTTGGGTTTTCATGAGCTGTATGCCAAAAGACCTGAAATATTTCAGTTGGCGTGCAATGAATCTAAAATATATGAAAGTTTAATTTTTATCATTACATTATGGAAAATAATGAACTTTATCACAATATGCTAATTTTTTGAGAAGGACCTGTAGATATAAAAGTTTTTTTAATAGCTATGTTTCCATCCACCTAATTTATGCGCATTTTGCGATATTGCATAAAAAATGCTGGATGGAAACGCAAACATGCGCATAAATTCTATTAAAAAATTAAAAAATTCTGAAATCTCTCGATGTGAAAAAAAAACGTATGCGACTTTGTCTCAACAGTGAATGCAATTGGACAACTGGACTAACCAGCGAACCAATCACTTCACAGCATCTCAAATGTTGGTTTGATCGTTCTGAGGTGTGTTTCCCGAACAATGAAACTCGCTGCTTACACTCAAAACAAGGCTGGGTAGTTTTAACCCAAATTTGGGTCAATTTGTACAAACCCATCTCTTGGTTTAAATTAAAATTTTAACTCAACGGTTGGGTTTGTCTAGCCTGGATGCCAGCCGAATTTAGCCCCACCCACAACATTTGAGGTCCGTTGTGAAGCAACTATGCTCGAACCAGAGCTGTTTGGACCAATCAAATTGTCAGGGTGGGCTTTATACGATGATGGACAGATAATCAA
The DNA here is from genome assembly GCA_023566225.1 of Romanogobio albipinnatus. Classification (NCBI taxonomy): domain Eukaryota; kingdom Metazoa; phylum Chordata; class Actinopteri; order Cypriniformes; family Gobionidae; genus Romanogobio; species Romanogobio albipinnatus. Next base: position 15,231,001 of record CM042247.1, on the reverse strand, counting down.
CAGTAACGTAATCATCCACATCACCACGTGCTTGGGTTGAATTCGTTCTAATCATAGACAGAGAACTTGTTCGTATATGTATTCACCTTTACTATTTCTTTCAGAAATGATGATCGTGTTGGTAAGTAGTCCGTGTATCCTTAAATTCTTTTTACAACACCTGAAAAGATCTTTTACACTCTTCTTCTACTTCTTCCAGCGTGAGTGCAGATGAGTTCCGTTGACAATGCGTCGCTCAACATATGTAACATACTCCGTTGCTCTGATTGGTTGTAGGTCTATCCAATTGAGTGCAGAGGCATTTTCTTTCCAGGTTCGGTTAAAACGCCCCATAATCACAGCCCAATGGAGCAGTATCAGACTCATATTCTGACTAGAATCTGAGTATGACGACATCAGGCTAGGGGTTTGTCCATATTTGACCCAAAATTGGGCTGAAACAACCCAGCATTTTTTAGAGTGTAACTATCGTAGTACCAACTATGTTGGTTAGTGATGTCACACAGGTAGTGGAGTAATAGCGTCTTTTAATGAATCCGCTTGAGATCGAATTAATGCTAGATTATTTGCTATTAATTATGGACATGGCACCTGAAGACTAATTCTCATTTTCTCAGCTATTTTGCTTTTTTCCAGATTCAATCGTAGGCTCATTCTTATGTACTAGAACACGTACACACATGCGCACTCTTCAAAAATTGTGCTTTAAATCTCGTCATCATGATTTGGTATATGATTTTGGTATTTGGTACTTGGACCTCCCAGAAGTGTCTCACATGATTGTGTTCCCAAACACCAGCATCCAAACGCCAGATAACATGACAGCGTTTATTGCGTATCGTCTGTGCACTCTGAGACGCAATTTTTGATGAAGGATAAAAAAGCCACAGTTTCTTCCCTGATTGCAGCAACTTCCATGTTTATTAAATATATTTTGTGCCAGTTTCCCTGAAAGTGATGGTTTTGTTCTTCTGAACACATCAGATGGAAACGTTGCTTTGTTTGCAAATGTTTTATGCAATATTCCAATTTTGCGCATAAGTTAAAGTAGTTCACCCAAAAATTAAAATAATGTCATGTATTACTCACCCTCATGCCGTTCCACACCCGTAAGACAAATTAAGATATTTTTGTTCAAATCCGATGGCTCAGTGAGCCCTGCACAGCCAGTAATGACATTTCCTCTCTCAAGATCCATTAATGTACTAAAAACATCTTTAAATCAGTTCATGAGAGTAGAGTGGGTCAATATTAATATTATAAAGCGACGAGAATATTTTTGGTGCACCAAAAAAACGAAATAACTTTAATAGTGATGGCCGATTTCAAAACACTGCTTCATGAAGCTTTGGAGCGTTATGAATCAGTGTATCGAATCAGCGGCTCGGAGAGCCAAAGTCATGTGATCAGTTTGTGGGTTTGACACGTGATCCGAATCATGATTTGATACGCTCCGAAGCTTCACTGAGCTTTCGGATTTCAACAAATATCTTAATTTGCGTTCCGAAGATGAACAAAGGTCTTACGGGTGTGGAACGGCATGAGGATGAGTAATAAATTACATTATTTTCATTTTTGGGTGAACTAACCCTTTAAATTCGCAACTTTAGATGGAAATACAACTATTGTTAACGGAAACTCACACTAAATCTTTTAAAAAATGTTTTCAGTAACTGGAATAAAGCTGAATGATACAAGATGATACAAGATGGCGCCGCGGATGGCAGCCTCGGTATGGAGCTCTTCAGCTATTGTGTTGTTTCTGCGTTTAGTCATTCTTTTCAGATCAGTTTCACCAAAGACAAACTACTGGACATTAGGAAACACACACCAGACAACATTTCTGCAGTTTTTGATTATTCGGATGTTTTGTTTGATATCCTCGTCGGAGCCGCAGCTGTGTCTTTAAAACGCGCGGCCAGACGCAGACGTGGGAAGCGAGCCGGTGTGCTGGTAAAATTTTACGCGCGCGGCTTTCGCTCTGCACTCCCTGGTATTCATCTTGCGCATCTCCGATCCCTTCCTAACAAAATGGACAAACTTTTTCTCCTCACCTGCAGTAACAAAGATTTTTCAAACTCTGCTGCACTGTGCTTCACTGGCTGAGTGAAGCCATCCCGGACAACGCACTATATCTGTCGGGCTTCCAGCTGTTCCGAGCGGATCGCATCGTGGAACTAACAGGGAAAACGAGAGGTGGTGGATTGTGTTTCTACATTAACGAAAGTTGGTGTTCAGATGTAACAACGCTGAAGAAGATGTGCTCTCCTAATATAGAGGCGCACTTCATAAACTGTAAACCTTTCTACTCGCCGCGGAAGTTTTCCTCGTTCATTCTCGTGAATGTTTACATCCCTCCAGACGCGTGTGTGAGCGCGGCGCTTCAACAGCTGGCTGAACAAATGGCTGAGACTGAACAAAGGTACCCAGATTCTCTTTTAATCATTCTGGGGGATTTTAATAAAGCAAATCTCACCTGTGAACTGCCAAAATACAGACAGCACATTACAAGTCCCACCAGAGACAGTAATATACTGGACCACTGTAACACCACAATAAGGAATGCATATCACTCCGTCCCACGGGCAGCTTTGGGGCTCTCTGATCACTGTGTGGTTCATCTTATACTGACCTACAGGCAGAAACTGAAATCAGCTAAACCTGTAATAAAGACTGTAAAAAGATGGACTAATGAAGCAGAGCTGGACTTACAAGCCTGCTTGGACTGTTTTTGAAGCTGCTACCACTGATCTGGACGAGCTAACAGAGACTGTAACATCATACATCAGTTTCTGTGAGGATACATGCATTCCTACCAGGAAATTCTTATCATTTACTAATGATAATGTTATTTGAAAAGCCCAGTCTCACACCACACACCCGCTCTGATCTGCAATTCACACGTCCCCCATCACCTCCTGCACCCCCTCTCCTCCCCCCTCCTGTCATCCAACCCGAGCTTAAGGTCTGTGTGGAGGACGTGAGCCGAGTCTTCAAAAAACAGAAGACTAGGAAAGCTTCAGGCCCAGACGGCATCTCATCTGCCTATTTGAAAGCCTGCGCTGACCAACTGGCCCCAGTCTTCACGCAGATCTTCAACAGATCATTGGAGCAGTGTGAAGTTCCCTGCTGCTTCAAACGCTCCACTATCATTCCCGTCCCCAAAAACCCCAAAATCACTGGACTTAATGACTACAGACCTGTCACTCTCACGTCTGTGGTCATGAAGTCGTTTGAAAGACTGGTTCTGGCCCACCTGAAGGACATCACTGGACCCTTGCTGGATCCTCTTCAATTTGCCTACAGAGCAAACAGGTCTGTGGATGATGCAGTCAACATGGGACTGCATTATATCCTGCAACATCTCAACAGACCTGGGACTTATGCAAGGATCTTATTCGTGGACTTCAGTTCGCCTTCAATACCATCATGCCTGATCTTCTCTCAGCTAAACTGACCCAGCTCTCCATGCCATCCTCAATCTGTCAGTGGATCTCCAGCTTCCTGACAGACCGGCAGCAGCTTGTGAGACTGGGAAAACTCACATCCAGGACTCTCACTACCAGCACTGGTGCCCCCCAGGGGTGTGTTCTCTCCCCGCTGCTCTTCTCCCTGTACACCAATGACTGCACTTCTAAAGACCCCTCTGTTACACTCCTGAAATTTGCAGACGACACCACTGTCATCGGCCTCATCCAAAACGGTGACGAGTCTGCTTACAGACTGGAGGTTGAACAGCTGGCCGTCTGGTGCAGTTATAACAACCTTGAGCTCAACACGCTCAAAACGGTGGAGATGATAGTGGACTTCAGGAGGAACAGCCCAGCTCTCCCCCCACTCACCATCATGAACAGCACTGTGGAAGCAGTGGAGTCATTCAGGTTCCTGGGCACTACCATCTCTCAGGACCTGAAGTGGGACAATCACATTGACTCCACTGTAAAAAAAGGCCCAGCAGAGACTGTACTTCCTTTGTCAGCTGAGGAAGTTCAACCTCCCACAGGAGCTGCTGATTCAGTTATACTCGGCTGTCATTGAGTCTGTCTTATGCACTTCCATCATTGTCTGGTTTGGTTCAGCTACCAAATCTGACATCAAGAGACTACAACGCACAATTCGGACTGCGGAGAGGATTATTGGTGCTCCCCTGCCAACCCTCCAGGACCTATACTCTTCCAGAGTGAGGAAGAGAGCAGGGAAAATCATTACAGACTCCACTCACCCTGGACACCTCCTGTTTGAACTGTTACCATCAGGACGGCGACTCCGATCACTGGCCACTAGAACATCTAGGCACAGGAACAGTTTCTTCCCACTGGCCATTTCCCTCTTGAACAGTTAAATAAGTGAAAATATATATATATGCCTGCCTGTATGTCTGGCCTGGGCATCCGCCCAAAAGTGGCATCTTTACCCTTTATTCAAATATTATTAAAATGTGTTAGTAGTGCTTACTCAATTGTTTTATAAAGCAATGAAACATGCCAGGTATTAGACATTTCTAATTTTCACTTATTTAACTGTTCAAGAGGGATTTTTTTTAATTATATATATATATATATATATATATATATATATATATATATATATATATATATATATATATATATATATATATATATATATATATATATATAAAATTAAAAAAACAAAGCAGAATGACTAAAAATTAAACTGAAATTTGTAAAAAAAGGGTCACACTTTAGTGCCATTCTCACTATTAACTAGTTTATAATAAGCTTATTAGCATGCATATTACTAGATTATTGGCTGTTTATTAGTACTTATAAAGCACACATAATACTGCATTATTCTGCATGACCATATTCTACATTGCTTAATCCCCAATACCTCAACCACCTAACACTGTAAAAAATTTACATAATCAATAAGCTATGACAACATATGTTTTACATTGCTATAACTCATCAAAATAAGTTAAGCAATTTTCAACTTTTTACAAAAAGTTATTCAAGATTCAACAATTTTTTTAAGTTAGTTTAGTGTAATTTAAGTTGAAATTACTTAAACATCCAAGTTGATTGTACTTAAAAATTTAAGGCAGCAACTTTATTTTTTACAGTATACTAACTATTATTAATAAGCAGTTATTATAAGTTTACTGAGGCAAAAGTCATAGTTAATAGTGAGACATTGGGCCCTAATCTAAAATGTGACTCAAAAATTCTATTTCAACACATTAATAAAGACTCAAAGATTTAAACATCTGAGACAGAAGTTGATGCTTAAATGAAACTCTATGATTGCGAATCTAAATAAAAGACTCTTTCTCGACCTCAGGGCTGCGGTGCATGTGCAAGTGGGAGATGTGAACGAGTTTCCCCCAGTGTTCGATCAGCTGGAGTATCACGGCTCGGTGACGGAGGGGAAAGTGTTTGACAGTATTCTGCAGGTTCAGGCGTCAGACCACGACTGCTCTCCACAGTACAGCCAGATCTGCAACTACCAGATCACCTCTCACGACACAGCCTTCGCTATAGACCGCAACGGTTAGCACACACACACACACACACACAAATGCACAAGAAACACAATTGCATTCATTTAGCTGTCTTCTGTAGTTAAATGTGTGTGTTTGTGTGCAGGTAACATCAGGAACACAGAGAGTCTGAGCTTTGATAAGAAGTCACATTATAAAATCTGTGTGACGGCGTTCGACTGTGGTCAGAAGAGAGCGGCGCAGGACGCTGTCGTACACATCCATGTAAAACCCGTCTGCAAGCCTGGATGGCAGGGTAAGATTTGAATATGTTTTAGTCTCAGATGCATTATGCAGTTTGAAATGGCTGAAATATATAGATTTACGCAACTTCTGGAAATCTTGTTGCAGTGGTCCATCTGGGAACAAAGTCATGCTTATATCAGGTTGATATAATGGACTTTTTGAAGAAGCTAATTCACTAATTTCTTCAGAGTATTTTGTACAGACTAATTTTAGTACTTCAACTTAATTTATTTCTGTTAGTTGCCAAGGCAAAATTCGCTTTTTAAAGGGTTAGTTGACCCAAAAATGAAAATAATGTCATTTATTGACATGACACCCTCATGTCGTTCCACACCTGTAAGACCTCCGTTCATCTTCGGAACACAAATTAAGATATTTTTGTAGTTTTAGTTAAAACTGCTCTATTATTATACAACCTATTTCAGATAAATCTGCTTCTAAACTGCATGTTTAATAATATAACCTTATCAAACTGAAGTTTGTGACTCAAACAGACCCTTCAGATTCAAATCTGTGAATCATTTGATTGAACTGGTTCATTGAAATGAATCATCCAAATTCTCTGAAATGTATTAGACTCATATTACTATAAAGAGGACGGTTTAGGAGAGCGCCTCAGTTTGTAATGCTTCATAGGCCCCCATTATTTAACCTTTATTATTTAACCTTTATTTAACCCCATTATTTAACCATTATTTAAAGTCTCAGTTAACTATAGACCAGATACAGTCCTATAAGTAACCATAGACTGTAAAAAAATATGGACGTAGTGTCCGTGACGTCACCCATAGGATTCTGAAGAGCAGTTCTGAAGCGTAAAGTAGGGTCTAGCTGGCCGTTGCCATCTTTTTAGCGCGTCACTCCCGGATAACTGAAAATGAGCAAAGAGGCAGGACGTGGCTGGAGCTGAGGTGACGTCAGCAAAAAAGGAAAGCAGACAAACATCAATCCACCTGTCAATCAAAGTGGCCACACCCTTAATTATGCAGAACTTTAAGGCTTTATATAATGTAAACAAATTAGTTTTGTGCGAACAAATTCACCCCCCTCACAGTTGTCATGAAGGGCAAAATTAGCCGTATAGACCAAAACCACAATTTGTCCCAGGCTGTAAACATGTTTTATTCTGATGTAAAGTTGGGCATTTTAACATGGGGCTCAATGAGATTCTGCTCCCTTCTGGAGTCTTTCTCTAGCAGCCAGTCGATAAATTGCAGTTTAAGTCACTTCTGTATTGGCTTCAAGAGAAACTGTGGGAGGTTGCCGCTTGTGAGTAACCCACTTCTAGCCAAAATAACCTTGAATTTGGTTACATGTTGTTTTTGGCTAAACTTATGAGATGTATGATATTCCATCATGTAAGCAAAGTCAACAGTAGTGATGGGCAATCCGGCTCTTTTTTGTGAGCCGGCTCGTTTGACTCAGCTCACTGAAAAGAGCCGGCTCTTTTGGCTCACAAACGGCTCTTTAATTTTTTTTTATGTTTTGTCTATGATAGGTGTGAAAACAATTCTAATTAAAATATTAAATTAAATAATAATACTCACAATGTCTCACAATTTCTTTAAAAATGCATTGATTTATGAAAAAATAATACTATTAAACATTTGCATTTAAATTACAACTTTTTAATGTCTTGAAACAACATTCAAAACAAATACAAACTGAATCTGAACAACATAATAGAACTTAATAACTTAAAGGATTAACCAGCATGAACTATCTCACTAGTTATGTTTTGTATAACTAGCATACACAATGCTGATCACATTTTAATTTATGAGAGATTTGCATTCAGAAATGCAAGCTGTCTCACTTTCGAGGGGCTGATGCGGTTTCTTCTCTCAGTAATAATTTGTCCAGTTTTTGAGAAGACCCTCTCAGAGGGAACGGATGTGGCCACTATGCAGAGTCTCCCTGTCATGACTTTAGTAAGCCGTGGGTACTGTGTGTGCGACGCGTGTGTGTGATGGCTCGGCCCCTCCCTCATGCCGTATAATTGGTTGACACCTCGTGTATGATTGACAGGAACAGAATGTGAGGCTGACCAGACAGTCGAAACGAATGTGTGCGCCTTTAGACCTATATCATATTTTTTTTGTTCTTTGAATTAGTCAATTATTGTAAATAAAATAAAATTCATTATTTAATTATGACATAATGATTTAATTTCTATAGGCTATATATTTTTTTAAATAGAGTCGGCTCTTCAGAAATGCGAGCCAGCTCCCGTCGTTCACCTAAAAGAGCCGGCTCTTAGAGCCGACTCATTCGCGAACGACCCATCACTAGTCAACAGTGATAACAAGGTGTTTGGTTTCATTTCTTTGACATGTTCATGTTCTAGATGACTAGTCTATTCTTGGGATATGGTCAGATGTCTATTAAATTTTCACTCACAGCCCAAATGTAGCCTTGTTTTAGCCTAGACGTCAGGGCTGTGTTTGGACGGCTATTAGACGTCTTTTAAACGCAAAATTACATGCTGTGCCCTGTTTACACCTGGTATTAACATTTTGTCAGATCAGATCACAACGACACTAAATACAGGTAGAAACAGGTCTAAAACGTTTTTAGCTTGTCCACTTTCAGCCACTTCCAGAGGTAGTAGAAAACGCATGCGTTCAAACTGTGGGAAGCAAATGGGAAGTGTGCTAGCCAAACGGGATGTAAACTTTGTCTGCTGAAGACCCAAGTTTAGTTTAAAGACAAAAAACATACACTCTAAAAAAAAAAGGTTCTATATGGCACCAAAAATGGTTCTTCGTCGTAATCATAGAGGAACCACTTTTGGTGCTATATAGCACCATATCTTAACATGTTCTGTATATGGTAGCGGTGCTATATAGCACCTTAGTTAGCGGTGCTATATAGCACCTTAGTCAAAGAACCGCTGAAGAACCACTGAAGCACCAAAATTGGTGCTATATAGCACTAAAAAAGGTTCCCCTATGATTACGAGCCAAGAACCATTTTTGGTGCCATATAGAACCTTTTTTTTTTAGAGTGTACCAAGCACAATGTTCTCTCTTCATTCCTGATTTCTAACACACACTCACAGCGTTCGGCTGTCAGAGCAGAAACGAAAGCAGAGAGTATTTTTTTCTGCGGCCTCCGGGCACGTTCACATGTAAAATTGCTTATTTATATTATCCATTAGACAGAAAGATCCGAAAAAACACATACATTTACCCACCCATACCCATAGACCCTCCCCTCAAAGAAATCAGGACATAAGTGATAGAAAGTGGACAAAAGATGCGTCTCCCTCGTCCACTTGTGATCCGATCGACCAAAACGCATCTTAATACCAGGTGTAAACAGGGCCATGCAGTGACTAGTGTGTATGTGCATGTTTACTTGCTTCATAATGAATGTACGGTAGTTCATGTGGGAATTAGATGCATATTTAACACTAAAATGCACAATGGATCTATTGAATTTTGTATAAAACTGAGGCGTAAACACGGGAAATACAGTTCTGGGATAGTAAATCCAGACCTTTCCTGTGATCCGTACATGACAGCAAACCAGATTCAGCTGAGTCAATTACACACGCACACACACGCACAGACACACTTTGAATTTCCTGTCACTTTCTGTCCGTCTCCTTCTTTTCCCTTGAAGCTATTTTTGTTTGCTTTTAAACTCAATATAGTGTTGACCCCCTCCCGTTTCTCTCTCTCTCTCCATCTTTTTTCCAGTAGGTTTGTGCTTTCTTTTTTGCTTTTGATTTCAGCAGGAGGCTTACATCAGAATTAACACACACACTTTTATATGATAGCCAGCTTGATGCATTATGCGGTTCTTTTAAAGCTCCCGGTATCACTTTTACTAGACGTGCATGGCATCTAAAGCAGAAGCGTTCAACTGGATCGCTAAAAGCGGGGAAAGACAAAATAAAATAACAAACGACAAAATGCAACATTATTATTTTGTTGATGTTGAAAGCTGTGCATCCAATTACATTTACATTTACATTACATTACATTTACATTTAGTCATTTAGCAGACGCTTTTATCCAAAGCGACTTACAAATGAGAGCAATAGAAGCAGCTAGAACAGTCAAGGGCAACAGTATGTAACAGTACGTAAGTGCTGTAACAAGTCTCAGTTAATCTAGTACAGAACACATAGGACAGAAGGTTTTTTTTTTAATAGACAGACAGACAGACAGAAAATGAATAGAATGTTAAGTGCTAATCTTGATTGGTAAGGTACTGCTGGAAGAGATGTGTCTTTAGCCGTTTTTTGAAAATGGCTACAGACTCGGCTGCTCGAATTGAGATAGGCAGGTCATTCCACAGGGTGGGTGTGGTCCAGGAAAAGGTCCGTGAGAGTGATTTCATGCCTCTTTGGGATGGCACCACAAGGCGTCGTTCACTGGCAGAACGTAAGCTCCTGGAGGGAGTGTAAGTCTGCACAAGCGAGTTTAGGTATCTTGGTGCAGAGCCAGTGGTTGTTTTGAAGGCGAGCACCAGTGTCTTGAATTTGATGCGAGCTGCTATTGGGAGCCAGTGGAGACTGATGAAGAGAGGCGTGATGTGTGCTCTCTTCGGCTCGTTAAAGACCACCCTTGGCGCTGCATTCTGGATCAGTTGCAAGGGTTTGACAGTACATGCCGGAAGGCCCGCTATAGGTACACTACGCAGATTATTAGGATTACGGCGTCTAGAATGTACTGAGCGTGATTTACGGGTGTATGTGGTAATAGTAGAGATTTGGAAGCACATAGTGAATACGGGTTAGAGAAATAAACAGATGAAAGCAAGCAAACACAAAAGTGAGCAAAGTAGAAGGGAAGCTATACTCAAGTGCCTTGTCTGTGTCCTTGCTCGAGTGGAGTCGCGCAGAGTAGAGTCGATGTCTTTACACTCTTCGGTCTTCACACGAGGAGGCTGAACGCTCCCGCTTACGCTTCCGCGCCAGCGTCAACGAGCGTATTAAATAGATGCTAATTACTACAATCAGAACAGGTGAGGACGCTTTTGTAATTCTCCCAAACAATCAAGGGAACAGCCTGTCAATGGCTCAGCTCCAAAGCGAAACTATGACTCACGAGTAGTGAAATATCCAGCAATACCAATAACAATTGAGTGCGGACGGGCGGCAAAAACAGCCCGTGTTATAATTCAAATACAATTATCTTAGCCAGTAAAATTATAAATCCAAAAATAACTACAGAATCTAAATGTATCCACTTGTAAGTGTGTAATACGCTGAGCAAATACAGCAATTAAACTATAGTTTAGCACATCCTCGTAAACCGTATTTACACTATTTGGGAATTTTGTTGAATTTCAAGTACATTTTGTTTCAAAGGCTAAGGGCATCTTTTTTTATTGATTATGGCAGCATTTGCTTGGGTTATATACATTCATGGTTCATGCAAACTCCAATAAGCTTTCGTGTAAAAGCAATCTGGCCTAGTTCACAGAAGTCAACTCCGATCAGTGTCATGTATTTTGCCTAATACAGTACAATGCTTTTTTTTCATTGCTGCTCGTCTCTGCAGAAATTGTCTTCACTAAGCAGATTGCATCCTTTTGCAGTCTTTCCACTGACACGAGCAGACGTTGAGAGATGTTAAGAAGTAAAATGCAACAAAAGCATAAAATTATGTTTAAAATCGCTTTCCTATTTTGGTATCTTCTCCTTATGTGTTTCCTAGCTACAGTGGCAAACAGCCGTTGCTAATACTTACTTTGAAAAGTAAACCTCGCTGATCAATGTACTGCGGTTAGGAGACACATAATACAATGTGAAAATAGACCATGGGGACAAAATTAGGTCGAATCAAATTCTAGTTCAGATCAAACATTAGTCTGAAAAAAAAAAACCTTAAATTTAATCAAAATTGAGAACCTACGTATAAGTTTAAAGGGATAGTTCCACCAAAAAAGAAAATTGTGTCATCATTTACTCAACCTCATGTCATTCCAAAACTGTATGACTTTCTTTTGTGAAATTATTTTTCTAATAATTTTATATATTCATTTATTCTATTCAATTAAAGTCAACGTTCTTTTAAATAGCATACTGCTTTGGAACGGCATGAGGGTGAATAAATAATGACATAAATTTCATCGTTTTAATACCTGTCCTTGGTCTTATTTTTGCACTTTTCATGTTATTGCAAAGGCAAAAAAGTTTCTTTGAACCTTTCATTAAAATGGAATAACTTGCCTTGTCTCGGATGTTATTGTCCTTCAGGTGTGTTTGGAGACAGTGAACACACACACACACACACACTCACATTTGGTCAAAGCTTCAGGCCACTTCTTTCCAGCCCACTGGATGATGACAACTTTAGTAAAGGCCATTTTTTCCCATCTGACATAAAAGCATGAAGGAGAAAGAGAAGTAAACAGCTCCCTGTTGTGTCTCATAAGCAAGGGTAAATAATTCAACAGGGGTGGACATGCACCGTCTACACACAGCATTTTATCATTACCTTTAGGCTCACTCCATGCATAAAACAATCATTTTCAGCTCCAAATTTTCTAACCCAACAGCTCAAAGTGTGAGCCAAAATGTGTGTGGTCTGTATGTGAATACATGTTTACATAATCCATTTAATACTGTCCGCCGTTTTAATTTTTCACCCATAACTTCGTGTTAAATAACCACTGGCTATAGAATTCATTAAACACAACACAGCCTGAAAAAACTGAATATCTCGCCAAGCACACCAAGAGCTCTGGGTAAAAAAACTTCAAATATATTATAAATTACAACTGAATAAAACAAAAAGAAAATACTATTCTTCTTCGTTAAAAAACAAACAAAGGGACTTATTCAGTCATATTGACCTTTTGTTTTGCTACTTGTCATATTTGTGCTTCAGACAGGACTGATTCCTTAAGGAGACGTGTGCTGTTACTTTATTAAGTGATCCGACTTACGACTTTCACCTGATGGACAAAATGATATACACATACACACAGATCAGGCATAACATTATGACCACCTTCCTAATATTGTGTTGGTCCCCCTGTTGCTGCTTAAACAGCCCTGACCCGTCGAGGCATGGACTCCACTAGACCCCTGAAGGTGTGCTGTGGTATCTGGCACCAATATGTTAGCAGCAGATCCTTTAAGTCCTGTAAATTGTGAGGTGGGGCCTCCATGGATCAGACTTGTTTGTTCAGCACATCCCACATATCCTCGATTGGATTGAGATCTGGGGAATTTGGAGGCCATGTCAACACCCCAAACTCGTTGTTGTGCTCCTCAAACCATTCATTAACCATTTTTGCTTTGTGGCAGGGTACATCATCTGCTGAAAGAGCCACAGCCACCAGGGAATACCATTTCCATGAAAGGGTGTACATGGTCTGCAACAATGCTTAGGTAGTACGTGTCAAAGTAACATCCACATGGATGGCAGGACCGAAGGTTTCCCAGCAGAACATTGCCCAAAGCATCACACTGATTCATCAGACCAGGCCACCTTCTTCCATTGCTCCATGGTCCAGTTCTGAGGCTCACATGCCCACTGTTGGAGCTTTCAGCAGTGGACAGGGGTCAGCATGGGCACCCTGACTGGTCTGGGGCTATGCAGCCCCATATACAACAAACTGCATCTAGCCATCACAATTTGGCCCTTGTCAAACTCGATTAAAACCCCCACGCTTGCCCATTTTTTCTGCTTTTAACACATCAACTTTAAGGACAAAATGTTCACTTGCTGCCTAATATATCCCACCCACTAACAGATGCCGTGATGAAGAGATAAGTGGTCAGTGGTCATAATGTTATCCCTGATCTGTGTATATCGGCAACAAATAGACAAGTTTTGGCACTGAGATTTTTCAAGTAAATGTTAATTCAAATTGAAGTGAATAAGTACATACATTTTGATTTTACCCAATTTTGAAGGCAATTGTCTATAAGAATTTGATTGACCTTAATTTTAGACATACATTTTTAGTTTGTCACTGCTCTGAACACAATGGAAACTACAAAAAAAAAAAAAACAACTGCAGAAAATATTTTAAATGTCCAACATAATTCAACATTAAACACTAACAGTTTATCTTTACTCAAAAATGAACACTTCATTTTAACATTTACTTCCCCAAAACTGTCCTATGCAAAGTATGCTGGGAACTAAAAATCCAACCCATGCAGATTCAGTTCAAGCAACAAAAATGATTCATGCAGTCCCAACACAAATGAATTAAGTAAACTTCAATGTGACTTATGTATTTGAACTGAACACAATTGATTAAGTTAAACAATTAAGCAATCGTGTTTCTTTAGCCATTTATAATTAAGTAAATTTAACAAGCAGCAAAAAAATTTTTTTTCTAGAGTAATATCTAGAGACCAAAATACCACTGAATCTTGAGGGATGACATTTTTCACAGTATAAAAGCCAGAACACCCTAGCAACTGCATAGCAACATCTACAACATTCTTGTATCATGACTAGAGAGTTTTGTGCATTTGTGATATGCAATATCATATTTAATTTCAAGTGAGAAAAGTAGCGATGGTAAGAAGTCTAGTCTGTTCAATATGTTTCCACCTTGACCTGTGTGCAGTTCTTTCAGTGTTAAACTAGAGTCTAAAGTTTGTGCACAAACTCTGTTTGTTGTTGGCTTGAGAATGCCTGAACCTTGATCCAGGATTCAAACACGGGTCGCAGCTGCGGCAAATGTATTGTTTTGGCAGCTTTGGAATTCCATACCTACAGTGCAATTGCTTGACATAACAGCTAACTTTCATCGGTTATTTTATCTATGGGTCCAGGGCTCGTCATTAAGCCTTTTCATGTGCTTGCCCTTCGGACAAGTAAATCGGTCATTCACTTGTCCGAGTAAAAAAGCTGCTTGATCAGAAAAAAATATGATTTTTTTTGTGTGTGTTGTACAGATAATTTATTCTGAAGAAATATTCTCATTAGTGTTCAGTCAGCTTTGACATATTTAAAACTGCATATTTATGATATTTTAACCTTTAAAAAGGGCATTTTCCCTAATCATTTTAAATACATGCTTCATCTTTCATTTAAAATTCTTAAATTTGATCAATATATTAAATTAGAAAAATAAGACACTGTAGGGCTGTTACCAATCAAATTAAATACTTTACACTACATTAAATAATGTTATGAGATTGTTTTAAATACTTTTGGAATTTATTATACTTATTATACTGAAAAATTATACTTTTAAACACAAAACTAAACCACCAGTAGGTGGCGGAAAGTCTGATTCGTTCAGGAATGAGGCAGTTGTTTATGAATGGGTCATTGAATATTTGACTCAACCGATTCGTTCAAAACGCTGAATCATTCAGTAATGAAAACACGGTCAAGTGTTGCTGTGAGACACGCTGTGGTTCTGCTGTGATCTTTGTTTGGAACTATTTTTGCTGCTGAAATAGAACAAAAACGTTACTGAGTTTCTTTGCGCTGCGCTAATTTGTTTCCATTTCTCCTCATGAGTCAACCTTATTACCGTCAGTTCATTATACATTATTATCATCCACTATTGATCGCCACTTACACTAAATGAATGCAGAATCACGCTTGCATTTTGATGATTCCCTAGTTATTTTTTGTTATTGACGTTTTAATCAAGCTACTTGCGGTCAGGCAAGTAAAATTCTCTTTCACCCAGACAAGCGGACAAGCATTAATGTCGAGCCCTGGGGTCGTAACATTTCTTATAGATTTCTGCTCATTCTATATCAGATAAACTAAATTAGTCCTACCATCTCTCTATTAATTGTGAAGCTGTGGGTTGAACAGCGCTTGATGACTTTAATACAGTTGTCTATTATGATTTAGCTGGCAAAGCAAAGAAGTACAAAACAGTAGCACATTTTTGGACAGTATGTACTGTGGTAATCATAAAGGATTAGTTCACTTCAAAATAAAGATTTCCTGATATTTTACTCACCCCCCATCTCATCCAAGATGTTCATATCTTTCTTTCTTCAGTCGAAAATAGTTTTTTGAGGAAAACATTCCAGGATTTTTCTCCACATCATAGACTTCCATGACAACCAAAATGTTGAAGGTCCAAATCAATGAGGCTCTGCAAGATCCCAGACGAGGAATAGGGCAAAACAATTGTTCAATGTCAAAATTTTTAATGAACATACTTTTTAACCTAAATTGCTCATCTTGCGCTGCTCTGCGACGTACCAATGATTGCGCAATCACGTCAAAAATGGCACGCTAGATATAGGCAGAAGTACCGCCCCGTGTTTACAAAGCGTACATGCGAAGACGGTAAAACACCGATGTCGGACGATTTTGAAGTTGAAGATGAAGTGTTTTTTTGCTAAAGGGCATTTGTATTGGTCCTCGCACGTTCGCTTGGGGCGGTACTTTCGCCTATGTCTAGTGTGACCTTTTCGGCAAGCCGCAGAGCAGTGCAAGATGAGCAAGATGAGCCTCTGAATCCCTTGGAAGCCCTTTGAAACTGCATTGATTTGGACCTTCAACATTTTGGTTGCCATGGAAGTCTATGAGGTGGAGAAAAATCCTGGAATGTTTTCCTCAAAACTTAATTGATTTTCGACTGAAGAAAGAAAGGCATGAACATCTTGGATGAGATGGGGGTGAGTAAAATATCAGGAAATGTTCATCTTGAAGTGAACTAATCCTTTAATGGTAATGATATTACCATCTGACACCATCACTTTATTATGCTAACGCTGGAGTATTTGTGTCATGCACACTTTTCTGACTGTTTTGGCTCATGCAAAACAGAAGGTTGTATTCTCTTTGAGGGGTATTTAAAATGCAGGTTATGTTTAGGAAAAATTGAGTTGTTAATCGTGTTGAAGTCTGGGAAACACCGTGACCTCAATATCTCTTCATTTTCCAGCTCAGTGATGTTAACTGTAATGGTTTCCTGCCACTGCCCTTTCTTTTACCAATATTTAAGCTGCTTATCAAAACATTCCCCAACTTTCTTTGTTTCCAGGCTGGAAAAAGCTTGTTGACTACGAACCAGGAACAGGCAGTAAGCTGTTATTTCCCAAGATACACCTGGAGACATGTGAGGGATCTGTGTCCTGGATTAGGACCACAGTGGAACTGGAAAGCAGTGGTGATGGAAGAGGCTGTGACAGAGAGTCGTACTCTGAGCGATCCTTACAGAAGCTCTGCGGTATGATTAACAGCTATTTATTCCATTGCACGTTTCCTCATTTCTCTTGGGCCGGTTTAATTACAAAATGTGCCTGAGGGCTAAACTAGTCAGACAAAACCTCCTCCCTTGTCCTAGAATAGGTATGTGTTTCAGTACAGATTCATTATCGGTGATTTTTTTTCCAAGACTTCATCCATTTCAGAGGAATTGCCTTGAGAAATTACAAATTAAGCTGCACAATACAGATATTGAGCTCATATCACATGACTCATGTCAGTGTCCACTGCATTAAACTCTAGGGGATTCATTAATTAACACATTAATAGTGTCATAATGAATGGTATGGCAATGATATCCTACACAGAGCAAAAGTTAACCTGAAGTCATCTTGAGATTTCTCCTCCTAAGATGACATGGAAATAACATCACAACATTTATTTCCATCAAGAGGTACATACATTTTTGGTCAAGATCTTGTATTGACAATGCAAGAGTCCAGTACTCTGTAAAGTCTCCTCCAGCACATCCCAAAGACTTTCAATGGATTTAAGATCCGACTTAATGATTCTTCATGCTCCCTCCCAACCATTCTTTCACAGTCTGAGCCTGATGAATCTTGTCATCCTGGAATATGGCCATGATGTGGTTGTTTAATAAATGAAAAGCTACACACTCCATCAATTAGGGTTAGAAGAACTGTTGCCAAACATATAACATGCTAGAAACACAATAATCACTGCAATAATGATCAAATCATTGACTCTATTTTGGCTGGGCAGTCAGTGTATAGATCGATAACATAAAATTTGCATGACGTATCCTTATGTGGGCGGTGCTCGCAATGATTAAACATTTTTAAATAGGGAAAGTGTTCAATATTCGTTTAGCTGTGGAACAGACATTTCCAAAGATAACCCTATTAATTTGTAAGGCTAAACATTTGTAAGGCTTTTCATTTGGATGTCAAAGTCAGCACGAGTTATGCATCAAACTGACTTGTCATATTTCATCTCTAAACTCACTGATCACATACCAGGAGCTTCATCAGGCAGCACAGATCTTCTTCCGGCCCCTAGCGGCGTTTTTAATTGGACGGCGACTCTCGTGACGGATAGTGGCCGGGATTGTGACCTCGCATACCGGTTTGATGGTCGTCAAGCTGCCAAGATCCCAGACTGGGTCGTCCCGCAGAATCTAACCGACCAGTTCACCATAACAACATGGATGAAGCATGGACCGAGTCCAGGACAGAGGGCTGAGAAAGAAACACTGCTCTGCAACTCTGACAAAACCGGTGAGACATAGAGAACAAAAGAGGAGATTGGAGGAAAAACCTAAAAGGGAAATTACAGTTGTTTCTCCTCCAGTATCGAGATTTAATGGTGAGCACATAGAGATGTCCGACCTCTTAGATATTTCTCCTAAGGAATAGGCTCCAAAATGGTTTTGTAGATTCAGAAGAGAGATATAAATGTATAATTTATATCATTATTAAAAGTATTAAAATATGATATATTATTTATTTTAATAATTAATTATTACAACTTTACATTTCTCGTTAATGATCTGAGCTGCTATCCAAATGGATTTAGCTCTATGCGTTTACTTTTTCAACCATTCAGGACTCTATCATACACCCGATGCAATGCAACACTAGACGTGACTCAAGTGTTTTTTTGCTAGTTTAAGCCCGACGCAGTTATCATTTTCTCGTCCAGCACCACGTTGTTTAAATGGCAAATGCATTTGTGCACATCTGTTCGTCCATGGGCGTGCTGGTCTGAAAACCAGGTGTGCTCAGGCGCATTGTTGTCGCATTGCTATTTTGAGGCAGCTGAAAATGACTGCGCCATTGATCAACAAAATCCTGGTCTAAAGTCAATAGCGCAGTATTTTTTGTGTTATTTAAAGGGCGCATTAGTAATATGTGCCTATAGGCGGGTGCACAACACACGTACGCTCTGCTTATTACACACACAGGGACGCACAGCAGCACACAAGCATTTTAAAATATTAAAAATAAAAGGATTCCTCTCTGGAGAAGTGTTCAGTCTTTCCGTTTACAAATTCCGTCATGTAAATAACAATCTGCCATGGTGCAAGCGCAACTGGCTTTTAAAGGGAATGCGAGATGAGACAATGATTGGTTTATTGCACGTTACGCCCCAAAACACACCCAAGACTCATTAAGGGTGCTTTCACATCTCTAGTTCGGTTCATTTGGTCCGAACCAAGGGCAAACAATTATACATTGTAGCATTTTTCAGCTTTTTTGGTTCCTTTTCACACCACACTGATTGCTTTGGTCCAAACCAGTTGAAACAAACCAAAATGCAGTCACATGACAACATCCACATCACTCATTGGCCAATGGCGTATTTCCTAAACTGCGACTGTGCGGGCTGGTTTTGTCCCTGGCCATAATCTATTACATTGTTTGTATACATCACAATATGCAAACAATAAATTTCTATAATGAAGCACGGATGCGGCTTGAAAACAACATTCTAATGCACTGCAAACGGCGAGCGCACATCGCTCGTCACTTTACGCGAAGATCGCGCTGTTCTTGTGAGTTTTCGAAAGTTGGGACCAAATATGGTCATCAGACAAAATTTCTATGAGGCTCCGCACCTCCTCACTACTCCAAGTTTGTCCGCGAGCTGCCATGCTAAAGTGCAAACTATCAACAAACACTTCCACGTCACATAATGCACAGCGCAGCTGACTACGGCAGCTGGTTTAGTCCAAAAATGATCAGTACTTTTTGCAGTTGGGTCTGTTCGAGGTCGGATCACGTTCTCACCACAAAAAAAAAAACGCTCCAGAGTTCGTTTAAAAGTGTACCGAGACCACCTCTTCAAGGAGGTCTCGGTACACTTGTTTGGTCTGCTTTTGGTGCGCACCCGAGTGCGATTGCTGCTTTCACACATGACCAAACGAACCGCACCAAAGGGGAAAACGAACTCTAGTACGATTCAACCGAACTAAATTAGGCAGGTGTGAAAGCACCTTAAGAGACTAGGTACAACCTTTTTGGACCATGCACCGATTTGCACCTGCGCCATGCGCTTCAGACTATGCGCTCAGATCTTTAAAGTAGGGCCATAAGTTATTTGTGTCTATTTATAATAGTCCTAAGCAATACCAGAATAAATATCTGAGACAGAACTGATATTTAAATACCCCATAATTACTTCATAACCTCTGTAATAGCATGGAAAACAGCAGCTTTTTAGAAGGCTTTTGTATTTCACTATTTCACACAGGAAAAAAATATGGGTGTCTATATAGCTTATCCACCAAGAATTCCATGATCAGCCTTTACTAGAAATACTTTGCTGGTTTACTTACTAGCAACAAACCAGCAGTAACCAGCTAAATCCAAACAGGCATGGCATGGAGGAACACGCTGGTCTTTTCGGCAGGCTTGAAGAGGAAACAGTTAAGATCAGAATTTCATTTGTAGTGGACGATTGGAGCACTATTTCAAACCCTGTTAAGTTAACAATCCTCTCCTGTCAGGATCTCTATATAGATAGACACACCAAATGGTGCCATTTCTTTTCTCTCATTTTCAATTTAGAGATATTATCCTGTATGTCAAGAGGTAATTGTATTCTCTGTCTGTCTCTTGACCTGTCTGTGCTCTCCTTTGTCTCTCTATCTCTATCACTTTCTCTGTCTCTCTCAGAGATGAACCGACACCATTACTCTCTGTATGTGCATAACTGCAGGCTGGTGTTCCTGCTGAGGACGGACTACACACAGACCGACTCCTTCAGACCGGCAGAATTC